>BQNB010008349.1:64925-90279 GCA_026074375.1 Tanacetum coccineum | reverse complement strand
AGATGAGCATGATGGGTTAACTTAACTTATTCTTTAGATTACAAATAAAACAAATGGAAGATGAGATTTTCTTTAATCAATCTAAAAATATTCAAGAAATGCTTTAGAAATTTGGCTTAGAAGATTGTAAACCAATGAAGACCCTCGTGTCCTTAGATACTAAACTTACGAAAGACGAAGAGTATGAGTCGGTAGATAGTACCAAGTATCAAGGCATGATAGGTAGTTTGCTCTACCTAACGGTAAGTAGGCCTGATATCTTGTTTAGTGTCTGCCTTTATGCACGCTTCCAAGAGGATCCTAAAACCTCTCATCTTGAAGCGGTTAAGCGTATCTTTTGATACATTAAAGGCACTATGCACTTAGGATTATGGTATCCTAAAGGGACCGACATAGAAACTGTAGTATATGTCGACTCTGATCATGCGAGAGATTATGTGGACCGAAAGAGCACTAGCTGTATTTATACGTTCGTGAGATGTTGTTTAACATCTTAGTTCTCGAATATGTAAGCGCCAGAATGGCATGTCAACAAGCACTATGGATGAAACAAGCTCTCATGGACTACGACATACAACTCGACGACGTCCCGATCATGTGCGACAACAAAGGCAAGATTGACCTCCCGGTGCAACACTCGCGAACTAAACACTTCAAAATTCGTCACCACTTTCTTCGTGATGATGTCCAGAAAGGACATATCTCTATCAAAAAAGTGTCATCCGTCGACAATATTGACGACATTTTCACTAAACCCCTTGAACGTGAATCGTTTAACTATCTGTGTCTTGGTTTAGGAATGATGCAACACATTCCATAAATCGTTCTTCTTTTCTTCTAGTCTCGATTCTAGTTCGTGTTCCACTCCGTGTCTTGATAAATGAATTACTTCATCCGAAGTACTTTAAGTATTTTTAATTCGCAAAATGCAAATTAAAATGTCACTCCTCCTATAAAATGTTTGTCAATTTTTTTTGTCCAAAACACCTCTACTGGAGGCGGCCCCCATATCAAGCGCGACCCTTGATTAAATCAGGCGGCCCCCATATCGATATGGGACCGCCACCAGTCGGGACAAAGGTCTGTATCCTTCTTTTTGTTAAACAGAAAAACAAACACCCCCTTCTCCTAAAACCTGCAGCGACAAAACACACATAACCCATCAAAAATCAAAATCAAACTAATTAACTCTAATTGAAGATCAAATCAACATCAACAATCAATCCTAATGTCATAAACATTATCAATTGTAAGTCAATTCATCTTTTCTTTCAAATTTGTGTCTAGGGTTCATGATGAACACAAAATTAAAAATTGGGGATTTTCATTTTTATTTTGTTTGTGTGAAATCAGGACTATAATAACACAATGTATAACTAATATGCTTCCCGTAGCCCATAGATATAGAATTTAAATAATTGAGTGTGTTTTTCAAAGTTTTTCATTCGCACAAAAACCCCAATTTTCTTTCAAAATTACTCACGTTAGGAACACCATAAAATTGTTTTAATACATTGTTAATACACTCTAAAAATGTTTTTGCATACATGCATAATGATCTCATGAACAAAACTAGAAATACATAATTCATATGTATTTTTTGACATGTTTGGATCAGTAAAATTGAATTAAGGAGTGTTTAGGTTAACTCATAGGTATTTGTTTTAGAGTCGAGTTAACCGTTACTCCACATTCATTGTATATAGGCACACACTAGGCACGAGTACATGTTAACATTACGAGTACACAATAATAAAATATTATATTGGTTGTTTTCAATTAGGTAACAATGCCTCGTATCACCGGGTTAGATCAACAAAACAATCATAACTACATTCCAATCATATCTAATGAATTTGATCAACCTCTTCAAAGCACACTTAAACTTCTTGAAAAATGATACTTTCATAAGGGTCGGGTTGTAAGTTAAAACTTTGAAAATATGAACTAACTCAATGTTAAGTTTGAGTCTATCGGGTTCAAGTGTCTTTTGAAAATAAATGAGCAAATTGTTCCCCATTTTTTCTTGAGTTTTATAGTTAACTTGAGTTTGACTATAATTCTGAAGGTCAGTTTGTTGTTCATTTCGTCATTCAAAATAAATCGTTTTCCTTCACTCTCGAAGAGTTTGGTCATATTTTGGGGATTCCTTTTAAAGGTCATTGTCCGTACTCTGACAAGTGGTTACTTGACAACTTGGAGATTATTACTCCCACCAAAGGTCGTTATCAAACCACCCCCAAGGTCACGTAACTCGTGTTCGTAATAAGAAAACCATTGATGTTGATCAAAACGAAATTTTAAATTGTGAAATTCAAAATCATATAAAGTCTTGGGTCGAGATCAGTTGTGAAAATGTATTTTGTCTAGGAGGTCATCGTGTTCATGTTCTGGCATGTCTATGTCATATGCTTTATTGCGTTGAAACCTCCACAAAGTACAATCTAAAAGCATTTGAAATTTACATATGGTCAATCTACCTTACGGAATGCTATTGACTAGATTGTACACTCATATCATGTCTAATTTTCTCGAGTTGTCGGATGAATGCTAGATCTTCTGCGATCGTGTCTTGCATCCTCTCGCTCCTCTTTATAAGCGAAAGACGTGATCGGATCATGGCACAAAAAGATGTCGTCAAACCAATCCTAGCTTATCTTCCAACGCTCTTGATCATTCATCATCATCTCATTACGTAGATGAAAATGTTTATGAAAATGATGAATCTTCTCATTCTAATACTCCTTCACCATCTCAGCTCATCAATTCTTTCTCAAATGTTGTTCCTAGAGTCTTTGAAAACCCACCTTATGAAAATTAAATAATGCACACTTACCAAACCAAAATCCTAAACCATCAAAGTCAACATCAAGATGAGCATCGAAAAGGGTTAAGGTCAATCGGAAGAGCTCTAAAGAACGCGATGAGGGGTAGCAAGAAGTGAAGAAACTTGAAGAATTAATAGATACTTATTATTACTACTATCTTTTATATCACTAAGTACTTTATACTTTGATGCTTGGTTTCATGGATTTATTATTACTAGGATTTATGCTTGTAGGTAGGCAATGAAATTTGCCATGGGTGATCTTTCAATTTTATCATCCATCACTATATTTGCATGATATTTGAATTATTAGACTGTATGAAATTACCATGCATGTTTAAATATTGTATGCCTACCTAATTGTTCATTAACTTCTATTTTGCCTTATGCTAGTTTTATTATATCTAGTTGCCCAAGTTAGAATTAGTTGATTCTTGAGTATTAGGAGTTGATGCACAACTTTGTCACAAACCATTCTTTTCTGCACTAAAGAAACAAAGTTAAGAAAACTGGGAAAAATTCATAAAACCCACAAAACGGCCCTCAAAAAGAGGTAGCGGCCCCTTAAATATTATTTGGACCTCACGCTCCCCACAGCCACACCACACCCAATCCTTTAGGGATAGTCGGTCAGGAGGAACGAAATTTTCCAGTCTTATCATCTCTTTTTTCTGCAACTTTAACCCTCCTACCTATAGCTTCAAGCTCGTATTTCTCTGTTTAGACAAACCACTTCTTGCACCTTTTTCACTCAATGCCATGCTTTTCCATCTTTCCTCATCTCCTCCATTATTTAAACTACAACATATCTTTGATTCTTCATCATCTTCTCCACCTCTCTTCTTCTTCTTATCTTGTTCATCAATGTCTTGTCTAAACCCTCCTCTAAACTTCTTAAGGAAACCTAGAATTTTGGTAAGAGAAGTTTGGAGGCGCACAACACCTACATCAAAATCTCCACCTCTTTCTTAAAATGCGTCACCTTCACCTCCTCCAAGGGTCAAATTTCAATCACCTTCACCACCTTCTAACAATCCAGTTAGGGATCAAATGATCAACCAACTTCACAACACATCATCCATTCTTGAATCCAATACTTAAAACTCATCAAATGTCTACTCTCAAGCTCCACCTTCACCGCCTTCACCTTTGATCCGCCCCGCTACTCATGCTCAAGTTGAGTTTCATTCAAGCTTTTGCCATTGTTGTATGTACACTCAGAATCAATTCCACTCTTTAAAAAATGAGCTCAACTTCATTCAATTTCTCCTCACACGCCCCATAACTTGGGCTCGCACGCCACAAAACCATGTCTCACCAAATTCACCTTTTTCACCCTACAATAATTAAACATCCCCGTATGTTTAATTTCTCTAAATAATCGACAATCCATCTTTTGCCTGTGCCATCTCCTAGACATCAAGAATCAACTAGTCTAGCTTTAGGCTTAAATGTCTCTCTATGTTATGCTTGTTTAATTTATCTTGTAATATTCATACCACTCAAGTATGAATTTATCTTGTTATTTCTAGTATTGTAAGCACTATATGCTCTACTGTATGGGTTTTCTATCTATGAATGAATTTATCTTATTAGTGAATTCCATGAATATATGCTCTACTGTATGGGTTTTCTATCTTGCTAATAGTTAGAAATGTTTTATTGCACTTGTATTTATAACTTGGTTTTGCAGCAAAATATTATAAGCTCGGTCCTTTGGCGCCCCAAACACAGGGGGGGCATACATCAAGGGGGAGTCTTGGCATCGTCGATTTCTTTCTCTCTATAATTCGACGATAAACCTTTTTGGATTCGACAAAAAGGGCGAGAAATGGATTAAAACTCATTAATAACTTAAAATTTTTATTTTTATACAAACTGAGTTTATATTTTGTCATCATCAAAAAGGGTGAGATTGTTAATACAAATAATGTCTAAAAACGTTATTTATATTTTTCGACCTCTTTACATTTTGAAGGTGACAAAATATAAAAATGTTTACGATAAAAATAAATGTTTACATGTTATTAATCGTAAACTTATATTTCTACGCAAATCACTTAAGGTATGTACAAACAAATAATTAACATGATTAGTGATCAAGAAAATGTTTTTTTTCTTAACCATTACATTTCTACAAAAGTATTTTTACAAAATAAAGATATACAAAATATTTTTATTAAAAAAAGAAATGTTGTATTTAAATATAAAAATTCAAATCTGGTTTTCCCTCTAAAATGGAAGCTTCTACACCAGATTTAACCTTCCACACTAAAAGACAAAAATAGGAGCGTCAGTCTAGTGGCGGCTTCCTGATAGGTTGGGCGGCCCCCAGATATATCTGGGACTGCCGAGACCGCCACCAAGAGACGTTGGGATTTCCTGTCTATAAGTACTACACTATTCTCAGCAGAAAAACACACCTCTTTACACGAATTTTTTAGTTTTCTTTCTCTATCTAAAAATCTTATTTCTCTCACTAAATTTGTTGATCACTAACATTGTCTAATCTTATTTTAAGTGATCCAATCTCAGCTTCTTCATTCTTTCATTAAGTGCAAGAGAAGAACACTCGTATTCGCCAAGAAACAAAGTGTTATAGATTAGTGATTTCTCCTCTCTTCTCCTAAGATCCAAATCTCTATTTTGATTATCTTGTGTGATTGTGTAAATCGGATAGTGTATAAATCCGAGAGTGTAGATCTTGTGACTGGGTAGTGTTTGTGAAGTGGTAGATTGGTTCTAGCTAAGATTAGGACTCGACATTTAGCTTAGTGTCGAAAAATAACGTAAGCGATGTGTGAACGGTTTTCTCCGCCTAAAGGGAGCTTGTTGACATAGTGAAATCTCGAGTCGGATACTCGGGGAGTGGAGTAGGGCGAAGAGGAGCTTCGTAGCCGAACCACTATAAATCTTGGTGTCTTAGTTTGATCGTTCTTTACCTTATCGCTTTATATTGTTTGTGTTTCTCATTTATTGTTTGTATTGTTATTACAAGTAGATAGTTATCTTGATTGGTTCATATTGTTGATTGATCGAACATATACTCGAATCTAATAATTTTAGAAGTAAAATTTTAAAACGCCAATTTACCGGTAAACTATTCAACCCCCCCTTTCTAGTTTCCACATGTTAAATATGTAAATACATAAAAGAAATATCGAATGGTCCAATATTGTAAAACTTCAAAAGATGAGCGGTAAAATATATAAATTATAAAAAGGGAAACTCTTTTGTTACCCACTCGTAAAAGCGTGTAGTTTTGTTATTTATTCACACTCACGAACATGAATTTTTGCTTGCTTGTCCACGTGTGAGATTATAGAGCTTTTTATTTGTCCACGCCAACTTCTGTGAATATTTGAATTGTGTTTTCACACAAAAAAGTGTGACAATATTTGTGACGCACGAATAATCCATGTTGGATTGGAATGTGGACTTTAGAATCGTCCACACTGCTTAACGTGGAGAGATTGCTAATATAATGTGCACAAACACATGTTATTTTGTAATGAGATTTTGTTAGATTGTTTGGTATTGTCGTATGCTTGTCCCGGGTTGTGGGATTTTATGACTTTATGAATATGATTGTCGTGGTATTGACCAACCACGATACAAGTCTCCACTTGTGTCGGGAGTCATCATGACATTTTATGTTGGATTTTCATTTAGTGAATTCTATTTTTTCTTATATCAATGTGTTGTCACGATCCTCTCCGTCACGCCTCGCGTTTCCGCCTAGGTGGAGTTTGACATAGTGTATCAAGAGACTTGTCCTTGAACTCTATATTGGCTATATCTCCTTTCTGATTTATAATAGATTTCAACTTCTCTTTTTAAAAGTAGAAATTGTAATCCAGAATGTTGTGAAGTATTGGTTTAGGTTACATATTATTGGATTTATATATCTTTTTTATTTGTTTTATGTGTATGCAACAAGTAAAATAAAAAAAATTAGAAAAAAGTAGATCATTAGTGTGAACATATATCCATGAAGAGCCAGAAGGTGTGTTTCACATCACATTAGTCTAGATACTTCTTCTCGACAGAATTAGGTCGTAAGTTTGATGGGCTTTGTGTAGACGAGAAATGTGGCTCTCGCTCCCAGCAAAGTATGTTGAAGTTAACTGAGATTTACTAGAGTGATATGTGTTTAATCACATATCAACTTTCCTTATAAAAAGGAGCTTAAATGATCAATAATATATGAAAAATACATTGTATATGTGTGTTTTAGGAATTATGTCTTGCAGGTAATGGATATTTCAAAAATGGACAAAAACGAAGCCAAAATGGACAAAACAGAGCACGAGATTGGAAGAGCGCGGGATAACGAAGCCAAAGGCATATTAATCTTTAATGGGCCAACCCGTACCCGTTTTGTGGGCCGGGTCAGCCCATTAACTCTTGGATAATAAGGAGCTTTGTCCAAAAATATAAGCATAAAACAAAAGTCCAAGATCCAAATCCATTTAATCCCGTATCCATATCTGTCCAAGCCCAAGAAAAATAACCCAAGCCCAATACCAATACCCTAGGTCCAAGTCAAAGTTATAAACCTGGTCAAATATTACTATTCATCATCTCCCTCCTGTTTTTACACAAGTACAATTTACACAGGGTAAACTCATCTCCCCACACATGCTCCCATCCCTTCTAGAAGGCCAACGTGGCGCCTCTGATATCACAGCAGGCCACGTTGGCAATCCCAAGCACTCCTATTGGCTACAAAGACGTGGAGAGGATCCAAGGGCTATGATGATGGATTTGGAAATCAAGGGACGAGATTGAAGACTGAAGACGCTCCTAAAGACCTAGAAGCTTCCCCTCCTCACTATAAATATAGAGAGGATTTCACACAGAAGGGTGGGTAGTTTTTAAGTAGTTTTTTAGAGTAGCTTTTAGTAGTTATTTAGTTTAAAGTTTAGCTTATTGTATTTTCTTTTGTAATTTCCTTTTAAAAAGCTTGTAATCTCTTTTATCAGTAATAAAAATTCAGTTTACTTTTATAGTGTTTTGAATTCTGTCTTTACTTCAATTCAAATTCGTTTAAGATGTGTTTTGAATAATCTCAATAAGCTCTTTTTACTAAATAAGCTAATACTTATTCAGTTAAGCTAGCTTTTAGCTTAACTGAATAAGCAGTTCACTCAAATCCACTCAAAATAACTGAATAAGCCATTTGGAAGATAAGCCAGACCTGGAAGGGCTTATAGGGCTTATTCAGAGCTTATTCTTTAAGCTAGCTTGTAGATTGAGCTCTTAAGAGAAGTTTAAGTCCTTTTTTGAGCAAAGGACAAGGTATGTTTCATTTTTACTTTTTAGCTTAACTTCTTTTGTTGCTTATTCAACTGCTTAATTAGTGCTTATTATTGTTGCTTTTGTGATTATGTTACCTCATAATAGTTTACAGTATTTAGATCTTAGCTGATAAGTAGTTTAGGTTGAGTTTTTATGAAATCTGTCTATTTTAGAGTTAATACTGTTTGAATAAGCAGTTAATGCTGTTGTGAGCTTTAGTTTTTTTTCTAATGTTTATTTGTGATTTGTTTGTGCTTATTTGCCTTTAATATGCTTAGTTAATCATCTTTTTTTGCTTATTAAGAACTCATAAGATTTGTTTAAGCCTTAAAGTGCGATTTCAGTTTTTAAAGAGGTGTTTGGTTTAACTATTTTTTTTAGCTTTTTGGCTTAATTAGCTTTTAGATTTTTCTTTTTATAATTTGGTTAGCTTAAGTCAACATAACTTTAGATTTGTTTTGGATTTTTAGCCTTTTATTATGCTAATTTAGTCCTATTTTTAAGTTGCAAATTAGCCTTTTCATACAAAAAGCCAAAAATAAGTCTCTTGTATGCAGTCATTTTCAATTTCATTTTATAGCTTATTCTTTAACTAATTTGCTTATTTCTAGCTTATTTGCGTTAATTGAGTCTAGTCCTAAATCTGTTTTCATGTTTCATCTTATTTTTTCAAAATTTAAGCTTAAATCTTTGGTCAAAATCCTTTTAAAGTGTCTCTTTGAGTTAACTATCTTAAAAGCTTTTGATGTTTTCTAGCTTATTAGATCTGCTTATTTCTAGTTTTTATTGCTTATTGAGTCTAGGTGAAGTACTGTGTTTTCAGCTTATTCGTTTTCAAATAGCTTTTTGAGTCCTAAAACCTAAGTGCTAAAATCTGTTTAGTAATAAGTAGATTTAGTCTCTTTCCAGTTTTTTATTTGCACTAGCTTATTTATAGAATTTCATAAGTCCTTTTACTGAATGTGCTTATTTTACTTAGCTTAATATGTTTTTAGAAGAAAAATAAAAAATAAAATGCTTTTTCAAAAAGGGTGGCCACAGGACTCGAACCTGTGACCTCCCATTTAAACACACACACTCTTAACCATCCTGCCCTTGGGACTTTTCTGTCACAAGGGTATATTTGGTTTCCTTTATACAAGTCTTATTTTAGATTATTCAAATTTTCAGGGCTTAAAACCGAACTAGTTACAAAAATTAGTTTAAATAGTTTTAAAAAATATAGAAAAATAATTATTGTTTTTAGAAAATAGTTTTATTAATTTAGGTTTTAGAAATTTGCATTTTTATTTTTTTTAAGTTTTCATTTGTCACTTTAGTTGATTTAGTATTATTAAATTGAATTTAGATTTATTTTGTGTTGAATATTTTTAGTTGTTTTTAGATTGTTTTTAAAATTTGCCTTCATTTATTGATATAGCGTTGCTTTTTTATTGGTTTCCTCTATCCTCTTCGCATTAGAAGATTTTATAGAAACCAAAACCAAAACAAAATGACAATCAGCTCGATTTACAACATGAAAGTAGATTTTCATTCCACCTCCACCGAGGAGAAACTATATCCGTTTTTGATTACTTATTATTCTTTCCTAAGAATAATTTGTATGATACTTTGCTTATGTATATGTTTTATATATATATATATATATATATATATATATATATATATATATATATATATATATATATATTAATATATAAATAATATATATCTTATTGGAGGGTTTATTTAAGTTTTGATACGAATCTTAACGAATATCAAAATGGGCCGCCGTTTGCCAGGAGAGTGTAGCTATTTATAGGGATTTGGTTCGTGTTTGAGTCCCTTGAAGACCTTTCCCCCCGTTAAAATTTTGTTTTATTTATATATAAAAATACAAAAACATGTTTATACATCTATTTTTTATATTTCTTTTAATTTTAATATTAAAAATAAACGCGTGTTGTCCACTTGTTAAATCGGCTCACCTTTAAGATTAACAAACTTTAGATTAGGTATAAGGATGGACGATCTTACGAACTTCGACCCGAAAGGAGAAGGTTTTTAAAATGATTCGTGCTACCCTCTCCTCCGCTTCTTTGTGCGTTTTCTAGAGAGCTACCGTGCACCTTTGACTATCGGTTACCAAAAATATTTTTCTTTCTTTAATTTCTTTTCCTTATGTATCTATAAATATTATTCTCTATCCTCTTATTCGTTTAATTCTTATTCTCTCTACCCTCTTATCCGATAATTCTTCAACATGTCTTGGTTTTCGAGGTGCTCGTGGTGTGGAGGTCCGTTTAACAGTGGAAATTATCGGCATTGTACCAATGAGAGTTTCAAAGATGAGCCCGTCTATGACTCTAATCTAAATTCTTATAACAAAACTCCTGATTTTTCTAACCCACTTCCACACCACAACTATGAGACAGACTCGAGGTCCAACACGGGAGCAGCTTTTCAAGCAGAATTTGCAAAACTTCAGCAAAACTTTGAACGATTTATGGCTCAGCAGAGTTGCTCATACTGTGGTGGTCCTTTTAACGGTGGAAATTGTCTAAGTTGTAACATTGTAGGAGCTGGAAACGAGTTTGTCCATGACCCTAATCCTTTTCCTTACGATAATACACCCGACTTTTATGATCAACCACCACAACATCATGCCGAGACATACTCGTATGCGAGTTAATGAGGAACGATTCTCACTAGTTGGAATAGATTGTCACCACGGTTCCTGCTTGTCTATGAGCAGGAACCGTGTTACAATCAAAACTTTGGTGATAATTATTACCCAAAAAATTCACCGAGTTATCCACAACAATATCTTTATTGTGAAAACTGTGGGGGTCCTCATGCGAATTTTCAGTGTCAACCGAGGAATCAAGGAATCAGAACTTCTATGAGCCTAATCTTTGCTATAATTCTAACTCTTCCGGTTTTGACCAACCCCCGCAGACATCCATCGATCATTAATCTCCTAAAGAAATGAGTGTCCGAGAATTGCTACTTCAAGAGAAACTTCATAAAGCTTTATAAGCCGTTTGTGAACAATTAAATCAATAAGAGCAGGCAGCTAATGTTAATACTCATACTCCCGAGCCTTCGCGACGTTTCAATATTATTTACGATGATGACGAGGAGAGTACTATTCCTTTGAATGAAATTATTTCTCAACTTCCTCAGTTTATTACAATCACACCCGTCTTACCGACTATGGAGCCCGAGGACTCTCTCATCATGAGGGATGAGGATCTTCGCACTATTCCTGAAAAGGAATCAGACGAATTCATAAAGTCTAGTGATGAGGACCTTGTTGCAATCCTAAGTAAGTCCGAGGATATGACCGACAGTGACAGTGAGTGTGATTTGCCTTTTTATGATAATTTTGTGACTTTATCTAATCCTCTCTTCGATGCTAATGATGATTTTACCTCTAGTGATGACGAGTTTCTTCCTAAGAATGACGTTCAGGAGGAAAATTTTAAAATTTATTCGAACCCTCTTTTTGAATTTAATGAAGAATACATCTCTAGTGACGTAAATCCTCTCTTTAATGAGGTGTTAGAGGACATCGAGGGCAAGGACTCTTATGTTTTTAACCTTGATGAGCCGGCTTTACTAGTCATACCTTTTTCCGATGCTAATGAGGATGAGTGTTTCGACTCAAGGGGCGATATTGATGAGATCGATGCTTTTTTAAATATTGATGTTTCTACATATATTGAGGACGGTTATCATGATTTGGAGAGAGATATAATCTACCTTGAGAGTTTGCTTATTAATAACACTATCCCTAATCTCCCTCCTGAGGTGTTTTTGATCATGACCCAAAAAGCTTAAAGGATGAACCTGATAATAATGATTTGAAGAGTATGGTCAAAGTTTTTGACCCCAGGATTCATGAGACAATTATTTCTCCGACACATGTGAGGTTACCCTTTGAGGATCGCCATTATCATTCCCTCACATTTGTTATCAATTTTTTTCCTTTTCTTACCTTTCTTGTGAATTCTCTTCTTTTTCTCTCCTCTGGGAGTGAGGACACCATTTATGACCTCGGCATCTCCGCTTATAGTTTTTATTCCTTAGAGCCGGTGGCATATGAAAGTCTGATGGATATTTTCTCTTCCACATGTTTCGTCCCGAATATCATGATGATATGGGGAGAGTCAAGCTAGAGACTCGGATAAAAACAAGCGCTTCTCGGGAGGCAACCCGTGTTTCTATCTTCTTTTTCTATTTTCTAATAAGTGTGACGTGAGGAGGCTCGCCTCTTCCTTTATCGTGTTTCGTGGCTTGTGTTTTATGTCCAGGATTGCCCCATATTTTGAAGACTCTCGTGCTCGTGGTTTTGTCCATCGTTTACTCGAGCTTCAATCCTTAGAATGCTTATTTTTGGGAATCCGATATCCTAGATCTTATTGACTAACGTTTATCTATTAGCATAATTAATAAACGGCTTTAGATTTACATAGGGACCCCGTTATATTAGGATTATGCATTGGTTTTAGTATGGGGGTGGCAGTCTCACATTGAGGACAATGTTTAGTTCTAGTATGGGTGGGAGGTATCTATCAATTTGATCTTACTTGCATTTGCTTTGTCTTCATGTAACCCCGTTTTACCACCAAAAATACCAATAATATGTGATTTTAGGCCAAAATTTAAAAAATTTCAAAATAAAATAAGTGTTTTGACACGAATTTTTAACTTTCCGATGGTTAGAATAAGAATAAATTTTGACTTGATCGAGCATGTTGCGCTCTAGCTTGCCCCTTAACCTATATAAATTCAAGCTTTTGCTAGTCTTTTATACAAGAAGCTTTAAAACGCGAATTCTAGCTTGAAAAATCCAAGAGTTTGCAAGTTTCCATAATTGACTTTAAACATGCAAAGCTTGATTTCATTAGACTAAGCATTCGCGGATCTTTTTATTAAAGATTTTAAATTTTCGAAGAACAAAAAATGATAGAGTTGAATATAAGTTAGATGCTAAGCGTGGAGTAGTTGGATCTTTTTAGAGCTCATAGATGTTAATTATGGCTTTTTGCTCCTACCAGCTTAATAAACGTTATATAAATGTTGAATAAATAAAGTTACTTTGGTTTTTGCTATTCTTAGTTTAGATCACTTCGTAGAGATTCCTTTTGGTGAAAGTAAGGTACACATCGAGATTTTGTCAGTGTTGTAGGGAAATAGGCTACCGATTCTTAACGGCTCGCTACCGTTGTCTAGGTAGTTAAAAGACCACAGGACTTGAAATTTGGCTATAATAATAATTATGTAATAAACCGAAGCAGAAATAAGCCTTCTAGATCATGGTCGGTTCGCGCCCGATGTGACAGTCGTTTAAAAGGTGGAGGTAATAATAAGAATAATAAATCCGAGACGGATAAAAGTTTATTGGATCATGGTCAGCTCGCAGACGATTGTGACAGTTTTTCAAAAACGGTCGTCGAGGATTTTTGGTGAAATATGACTCTTGACCATGGTCGGCTCCGCCATTACCGATGTGACAGTTGTTTAAAGGACCGAGGGGTTTCATAATGTTGCAATAAAATAATAAAGCTAAATTTTGAATTCGGGGTTGTCTAAAATAATAGCACTCCGTCTCTGGACTCGTAGTTGAAATTTTTCGGTCTGAAATAAAAGGGATAAACCCTAAATCATGCAAAATTAGAAACCTTAATGTGTGGACTTTTTCTCTCATATGTCTCTTTAGAAAGGATTTCAAACTAATTATGGGTCTAAACGGGTTTACTTTATATGAATAATGGCAATTATTATAATTAGTACCAAATAATAAAATAAATAAATTTTCTTAGAGGATTTAGAATTAAGGGGGGCAGAAAGAAACTGTGCTGTAGCACAATTGCATCTTTGAGTGCTGTTGCATCTTAACTTGATTTAACAATGATTTACGTTTTTAAGCTTAGTTTGGGGGGGTTGAAAAATCAAAAATGATGTGAATTTATCCTTTTTGGGTTTATTGTTTCGTCTGATTCTATAGTTTAATAAAAATTAATAATAGTTTATGCATATATATAAAAATGGTAAAACGGGGCGTTTTAAATTAGTGATTTCTTAATCCCCTTAAATGAACACTTAGCTACTTATCGAGGTAATTAGTCTAAGGGGGTTGAAATTTTTAGTTTTCTATGTGTGTACATAACATTGCGTGAGGATACGGCAATAGCTTAGTATGGGGGATTTTTGATATGTGTTTAATCACATATCAACTCCCCCTTCCTTATAAAAACGAGCTTAAAGGATAATAATATTTGAAAAATATATTTTTTGTATATGTGTGATTTTTGGACTTAGTCGTGCCGTAACGAATATATCAAAAATGGACAAAAACGAAGCCAAAATGGACAAAACCGAGCACGAGATTGGAAGAGCGTGGGATAACGAAGCCAAAGGCATATTCATCTTTAATGGGCCAACCCGTACCGGTTTTGTGGGTCGGGTACAGCACAATTAACTCTTGGATAATAAGGAGCTTGTCCAAAAATATAAGCTTAAAACAAAAGTCTAAGATCTAAATCTATTTAATCTCGTATCCATATCTATCCAAGCCCAAGAAAAATAACCCAAGCCCAATACCAATACCCTGGGTCCAAGTCAAAGTTATAAACCTGGTTAAATATTACTATTCATCATCTCCCTTCCGTTTTTACACAAGTACAATTTTTCACAAGGTCTTAAAATCTCATCTCCCTCACACATGCTCCCATTCCTCTAGAAGGCCAACGTGGCGCCTTCTGACATCACAGCAGGGGGGGCCACGTTGGCAATCCAGCCACTCCTATTGGGCTATAAAGAGTTGGTGTGGAGAGGGATCCAAGGGCTATGATGATGGATTTGGAAATAAAGGGACGAGATTGAAGACTGAAGACGCTCCTAAAGACCTAGAAGCTTCCCCTCCTCACTATAAATAGAGAGAGGATTTCACACAGAAGGGTGGGTAGTTTTTAAGTAGTTTTTTAGAGTAGCTTTTAGTAGTTATTTAGCTTAAAGTTTAGCTTATTGTATTTTCTTTTATAATTTCCTTTTAAAAAGCTTTGTATTATCTTTTATTAGTAATAAAAATTCAGTTTACTTTTATAATGTTTTTGATTTCTGTTCTTTACTTCATTTAAATATTTTTATACGATTGTTTGAATAATCTTAATAAGATTTTTTTTAAAATAGGCTTAATACTTATTCAGTATAAGACTCGCTTATAGCTAACTGAATAAGCAGTTCACTCAAATCCACTCAAAATAACTGAATAAGCCATATTGTGATAAGCCCGAATTTGGAAGGGATTTATAGGGCATAATAAGAGTTATTCTTTAAGCTAGCTTGTAGATTGAGCTCTTAAGAGCAATTTAAGTCCTTATTTGAGCAAAGGACAATGTATGTTTCATTTTCACTTTTTAGCTTAACTTCTTTTGTTGCTTATTCAACTGCTTAATTAGTGCTTATTATTGTTGCTTTTGTGCTTAAGTTACCTCATAATAGTTTACAATATTTAGATCTTAGCTGATAAGTAGTTTAAGTTGAGTTTTAATGAAATTTGTCTATTTTAGAGTTAATACTGTTTGAATAACCAGTTAATGTTGTTGTGAGCTTTAGTTTTTTTTCTAATGTTTATTTGTGATTTGTTTGTGCTTATTTGCCTTTAATATGCTTAGTTAATCATTTGTTTTTGCTTATTAAGAACTCATAAGATTTGTTTAAGCCTTAAAGTGTGATTTCAGTTTTTAAAGGGGTGTTTGGTTTAACTGTTTTTTAGCTTTTTGGCTTAATTAGCTTTTAGATTTTGCTTTTTATAATTTGGTTAGCTTAAGTCAACATAATTTTATATCTATTTTAGATTTTTAGCCTTTTATTCTGCTTATTTAGTCCTAGTTTTAAGTTGCAAATTAGCCTTTTCATACAAAAAGCCAAAAATAAGTCTCTTGTATGCAGTCATTTTCAACTTCATTTTCTAGCTTATTTCTTTAACTAATTTGCTTATTTCCAGCTTATTTGCGTTAATTGAGTCTAGTCCTAAATCTGTTTTCATGCTTCATCTTATTTTTTTATGCTTATTTGTTCAAAATTTAAGCTTAAATCTTTGGTCAAAATCCTTTTAAAGTGTCTCTTTGAGTTAACTGTCTTAAAAGCTTTTGATGTTTTCTAGCTTATTAGATTTGCTTATTTCTAGTTTTTATTGCTTATTGAGTCTAGGTGAAGTACTGTTTTCAGCTTATTGGTTTTCAAATAGCTTTTTGAGTCCTAAAACCTAAGTGCTAAAATCTGTTTAGTAATAAGTAGATTTAGTCTCTTTCCAGTTTTTAATTTGCCTATTCTAGCTTATTTATAGAAATTCATGCTTAAGTTCTTTTACTGAATGTTTTTACTTAGCTTAATATGTTTTTAGAAGAAAAATAAAAAATAAAATATTTTTCCAAAAAGGGTGGCCACATGACTCGAACCTGTAACCTCCCATTTAAACACACACACTCTTAACCATCCTGCCCTTGGGACTTTTCTGTCACAAGGGTATGTTTGGTTTCCTTTATACAAGTCTTATTTTAGCTGATTTAGCTTATTCGAATTTTCAGGGCTTATTGCCTATAGCTTATTGGTCGTTTTTATTTATGAACTTCAGTTTAAGCTTAAAGTATTTTTAGTATTTTTCTCAAATTTTATAATTTACGTTTAGTATTTTTATTCTATTTTTAAACCGAACTAGTTATTAAAATTAGTTTAAATAGTTTTAAAAAATATAGGAAAATAATTTCTGTTTTTAGAAAATAGTTTTATTAATTTAAGTTTTAGAAATTTGCATTTTTATTTTTTTAAAAGTTTTCATTTGTCACTTTAGTTGATTTAGTGTTATTAAATTTGAATTTAGATTTATTTTGTGTTGAATATTTTTAATTGTTTTTAGATTTTTTTTAAGTTTGCCTCCATTTCTTGAATAGCGTGCTTTTATTGGTTTCCTCTTCGCATTAGTAGATTTAGAAACCAAAACAAAAGCTTAAATGACAATCAAGCTCGATTTACAACATGAATGTAGATTTCCATTCACCTCTCACCGAGGAGAACGATACCCGTGTTGATTACTTATTATTCTTTCCTAAGAATAATTTGTATGATACTTTGCTTATGTATATGTATTATATATATATATATTTGAGAGTTATTAGTTTGATACATATCTTAACGAATATCATAGAGACTAATGAATTTCATATTAAACTCAACAATGGTATTTTGGTGCACTAAACAAGTTATGATGTTTTCGTAGTACTGCTAAGCTACAAGTGTAACCTTTGCCCTTTTTGTGTTCTGAATATATAATTTATAGTCCTTTGACGTTTGTCAGTTTATTCAGATTTTGTATCGTGTTGACGGTGATGGGTTTGTTGAGAATTGTGGTAATTTATGGTTATTTGTGAATAATATTCTTTTTTGGAGGTTATTATTATGTTATTTGTATTCCGGGTGGTTTGACCCGTGAATTTTGAGAAAAGCCGAAAAACGAGTTATGACACGTCCGTTAATGTCCAAATGAGTTTTGAAGGGTTTAAAGTGAAAATATGTCGTGTAATACTCTAGGTTAATGGAAAAGTATTTTTAAGGTGAATAAAATGCTAATTAACTTTGGGGAAAATTTTACGGTTGAGTTTTACGGGCTTTTAAGTGATACCGACACGAAAAGAAAGGCCCGAGACCCCATAGGATCCCATGGCCGGTCAAGATGGTGAAGAGGGACAAGGAGGCTAATTTTAGCATGGTTGTCTAGAACGTGTACACTTATATTCTTCCACTAGCATTTTCCATTCATTCTCATTTTCAAAAAAATAACACACACTTGTGTGTGTGTGTGTGTGTGCTTTGTTCGTCCGCCACCTACACCACCACAAACACCATAAATTTCCCAACTTTGATCGAGAACGTGATAATCCGGGTTGATACGAGTATTTGGGTATTCATTTAAACAACGTTTGGGTTGGCCAGATTCGTGTTTCCGAAATTTACATTCTTGAGATTTTCTTGTAAGTTTTCAAATTTAAATTTCGTTTGTCCTTTTGGGTTTATTTTGATGCATAGATGTTAGTTGTACAAGTTGATCGTTGTGAAAATCGATTTTTGGAAACGAAATGAATAAAAAGAGGGTGTTTGGTTCGTTGGATTTAAAAAGGAAAATAAGGGTTTTTGTAGTTTTGATGTTGTGGTCGTGATGGTTGAATAATATATGTTGCTAGATAGCTTATTTTTTATAGTAGCTTGTATAGCTTATTCGGGCTTATTTTTAAGCTATTTCTTGGCTTATTTTGGGCTTATATGCCACGTGAATTTCCCAAAATCACTAGGAAAGTGATTTTGATTATTTTTGTGTTATGGCGTATGTTGTGGACTATTTTTGAGGCTTATGGTAGTAACCAAATGCGATACGTAGCTTATTAGCTTATTTTCAAGCTTAATATACGTATTTTGGAGCTTATGAGCTCACGGCCCAATAAGTCTATTTAAGTCGTGGCTTAATGGGAGGGCTTATTGTGGTCCGGATTATTTTCTACTTATTGGTATAAGCTTATGTATGTAAATGGACCTTGGTTTTGGACTTGGATCGTATTTTGGACTTATAAATATCTTAATGGACCCTTGTTGGGCCTTAAAGCCCAATAAGCGATATTTAGTCGTTATAAGAGTTTTGACGGACTTTTAAAAGTGAAAATGTATTTACGAAGTGATATGAAATGATATTTTGGAAAAACGTTTTAGTAAACGTTAAAGATTGAGATTTTAGAATTTTGTCGAAAAGTGTCGAATTGGTGAAAAGTGTTGAAAATAAGGTTTGAAACCTTGGAAAAAGTTGTATGAGCGTACGGGTCATGTTGAAATTTCATAAAAAGTTTATATTTAGAAATTTTACCTAAAAACATGATTTTTGAATTTTAAATAATAAAATATTATTTAATTACTTTATTTATTTAATAAATTCACTAAAAGACGAAAAATATAATTTTTCTCAAAACTTCTCAATTATGTTTATTATGAGTAAACGTTCCATTTTCAACTCTAATATGATTATTTTTACGATGATTAAGGTTACCGAATGGACCTATCGAGATATATTTATAATTATTAATTATAAATATTTACTTATATTACTTATCTATTTTCTCTAAATAGTATAAGTATGTATTATCGAGTAATGGGATTGATATGATTGTGGGGATATGTCGTCAACCATCACACCACTAAATTGTTATGAGTAATTGTATAACGCGTCTAAACTCTATGCATCAAACGTGAAGATTGTTTTTGGAATGAATGATTAAAATGGGACATTAATTGGACTAGGTCGTGTGCGGGCGTCGTTGCATTTGCTTGTGTGATTGAGATTTGGTTGCTAAAGACTTGCTTGAGGTGAGTTCTCGTAGCCCCACTTTTTACTGTTTTTCCGTTGGGGAAAATAATACTCAAATGTGTTTTGAAATATTTTGAATTAAACTGTGCGAAATGTGGTTTTGTTTTTGGGACAAGATATGTGCTTATGACTGCTATGTGAATATTATGTGTTGCATGATTGTTTGGATCGGATGGGTACGCCTACCCAGTATTTGTGTGATTATTGGAGCGGATGGGTACGCCTACCCTAGTTTGTGTGTGATCCTGCCCTAATTTAGTGCTCCAGCTGGTAGGCCCTTTAGGTGCGTAAGTGGCATATGGTTATTGATTAGCGGTGATGCTATGTTTGTTTGCATATATATTCACTGTCATATTGCACTATTGTCCACTGTTTGAAATATTGGCACAGCTTTTGGGTTTAAGGTCAAACCTACGAGCTCACCAATATTATTGTTGACGTTTTCGAGTATTATTTTCAGGTGAAGTGAAAGAGAAATAAGTTGGTGATTTATGATAGCAGACTTAGAAGTATCGAGTGTGGATTTTTCATTCGAAGTCATGCTTGCTTGTTTGTTTGATTTTAGTATTTGGATGTTCTTGGTTTAAGTTTGGATGTGGACCCCTCTGAGGGCTTTTGGATATTGTAAGAGTTTGCGGATTTGATTATGATTTGGGACATCACTCGAGGTTGTTCGAGGTTGATGGTCTTCGTAACACTTGAAGTTTATGCATTGTAGTTTTCTCTATATTGTATCTTGTGTTATGATTGATCATTATGTTGCGCTCTCGAGTTTCCGCCATTGTCGGGGTGTGACAACAAGCCCTTTGGCTAGAATTAAAATCTGAGGGACAATCATTGAGACATGCAATAATTATTTTATTTCGCCACTTTCGAATTAACCAAATCAAAACGATCATGACCATAAAAACAGTTTGTTAACCAACCCGTCCCCAATATTAAAGTTATGTGGAGCTATTAGAATTAGCAACACCGCTTCGAACCGAAATGTCATTATGCCACTAAACATTCTTCGTTAGATCGTGTTTGCCGTCCATTCATTTAGGTCACTTACTTGGTACTTATGTGCTATTTGTTAATCTAGACAATTCCATTGGAAATAAAACTTTCAAGCATAACCATGGGTGTGTGGAAGTGTTGTCTTTCAATATTAAGCCGAGTTTGGCTCGTCATATACATATTCCGAGCTTATTTTCTATTGTCGATCTCAAACTTATTTTTGAATTTAACCCTTTAAGTTTAACTAATTATCCCTCATTCTCTTTTGTAAGTTTTTTATTGTTAATTTACACCATTCTTTTATTAAAAATTTCTACATCAAATTATATAATCAAATTTATTAATATTTTAAACTTATCCACTAAATTTTCAAAAATAAGTTCCTCTTTTTCTTTTCTTTTATACTTTTTTTTCAGTATTTTATGTATTTTCTAATTGTACGAAAAATTAAGCAATGCTGATCAAAAAACTCAATTTTGAATTTTCAATTGAAATTGAGCTATCTTATTGGTTGATGCGAAATATCCATTTTTAACTTTTTCTTTTCTCTTATTATACAAAAGATGATATTTGTTAATTATTATAAGGATGTAAAAAATATCAAATGGTTATTTGATATTTAAAAAGGAGGCTATGTCCACATCACAAACATGAATATGTGGTGTTGTATATATCATGTTCTTTACTCAACTACAGAATACTAAGTTTGTTTAGATATATAAATACCAGTAGTTATTGTCATCGTCTGTATTATTGTCGGTAACTTTCTATTACTTTCATAGTTTCATATTTGATTGTCTATACATTTTACATCCTCTTACCCTACTTTATCGAGACCGGGTATTGTTGTTTTATTGTCATGGTTCTTTCTAGGGTTTTTTTCTTTTTTTTCTGTTTTGTTAGTCTTTTAGGGCCCGCTTGGATTGTGGGTTTTGACCAATAGAATAGGTTTAGACATGATAATATTAGTTTGGTACATAGACATAGGATTTGAATATGGTTATTGTGTCTAGATATTTAGACTGCACAAAAGATGCCTACCCCCCTTGGTTTACACGAGTTACAAGACTTTTATGGGGTCAATTTTATTCTCAACCTCATTGTCATTTTTTTCACTTTTTATTATTTTTCTTAAATAATTATATTAATTTTAAATGATATACAAAAATATAAACACCCAACTTTTTCAATATCACACATATTCTCTCCTACTTATTTTAATAATATATCAAAATTATAACCCAAATTCAAATTCAAATTCAAATTTAAATTCAAATCATAATCCTAATCCAAAATCCGTCTACTAACCAAACGGACCCTTAGTTTGACTCGATCAATGCCAATTAAGGCGAAAGAAGTTATCAAATTTAGAAAGTTTGTTTCAGTCTAATCATAGATCCGCGACAAGGGACAAAATTCTTTTATTGAACGATGTGAAGAGGTGCCTTACCACCTTTACTTGATTGTTTTGTAAATCGGATTTTCTTTTTCTTTCTGGTTTGTGTTTAATTTTCTTGTTTTGATTTTACCTATTAGCAGTGAAGTTATGCTAAAAAAATATCACAAACATATTTTTTGGGTGAATAAAGAATGCATACAGACACGGACCCAAGATTTTTGAACGGGTGTTGCACAATTTCTTTTAATGATTCTGAGTACTAAAGTTGCCTCATAAATAATTTATTAGGTAAAATTGGGGGTTGCACGTGCGTACAAATGACATATTTCATAAAAGAAATTATACTCCGTGACCTAAGCCACACCTGACTTCCATGTGAGTTCGTCCCTGAATGTATATAGTGATATAACTAAGGTGGCAATTTGTGTTATGTGTATATTGCGTGCATGAATGTAATTATATTCTACTTAGATAGACAGGGGGGCTTTATTTTCAGTATCAAATTAAGTGCGAGAACTCTCAAAAACGTGCATGCACGCCTTCAATAATTGTATTTCTACACATATGTTCTAAATAGAACAAATATGTTTTAAAAAAAACGTATTATTTTAAAGATTTTGATGAGAAATTGGAAATACAAATTTTTTCTTTGAATATGCACACCTTCAAAAAAAATTGTATTTACAATTTCTCATCAAATTCCTTAGAACAAATATGTTTAAAAAAACATATTTGTTCTATTTATAACATATGTGCAGAAATACGATTATTAAAGACGTGCATGTATGTTTTTGAGAGTTCTCGCAGTTCTTGCACTTAATTTGATGCTGAAAATAAAGTTACACTAGATATATATTTTTACAGAAACAAATTATATATGTCTTGATCACATTCAGTCTATTCAATCACGTATTCAAATTCATAAAACATACTAGTTTTAATGCCCGTGCACGCACGGGGTTTAGACATTATGTTTTTTTAAATACATGTATGATTTTTATTTTTATTTTGTTTTATAAGTTATGTTATAGAGTATTATCGAAATCATATGAAGAGAATAGATTCATATCTTATATATATTATATGAGTTTGAGGATAATTATTAAATTTTTTTTCTTTTGATTTACCTGTTAACTAACTCGACATTGTGAGCCGACTAATCTCTACAAAACTACTCTTTTAGATAGCCCGAAGTCGGCTCATGTGAACCTTCGAGGCCACAAGGGGATTAGTTTTCTCCTCGTTATATTTGAACCATTGACCTCCACTTTGGAAGGCTGGTTATCTTACCGTTGGGTATGCAGTTGATATTGTATATGTTTTATGATTCTAGTTGCATTATTGAGTCAGCTATACTTAAGATTAATGGTCACACTTTGTGTTAAAACATGTAAAAATTTTAGATCGCATTCGCAATTTAAATGCTTCAAGTTGAGTTATCAAAATTGTCAATTATTTATAGATATTGAAAGCTAAAAACTAAATAGTATTATGTTTCGTACATACAATATGTTTTGGTCAAACAAAGATTTACCTATTGTATATCTTTAATACTCATTTACAAATTAAATAAGTGTTTTAACCATTTTTTCGTACACCAACACTTTTTTAAGATATTAAAAAGAGCCTAAGTATTGTTCATTATGATTTTATAGGCATACATCATGTCAAACTGAATAAAGACTTTTTGAGAAATTTAATGTTAGAATTTAGTAGCGTATTAACAAAAAGAAAAAAAAATGCAATTCTTCCAAACACATCAATGAATAGCTAGAAAACCCTTTTTATTAATTTATGATATTTTATGTGCTTCGGTGTTTTTCTATTTGGTTGTACAACATAATTTCAGACCGACAATGAAAAATCTATCAAAAAGTCTTCGGGTAAATTTAAGATGTGATTAGATACTATTAAATCTTTGTTTGGAAGTAAAAAATTGTTTACGTTTGTAATATTTTAAAATATAAAGTCTACGGGTATAAAGTTTAAGGGGTCATTTATTTATTTTTTAAAGTTATAATAAAACATGTAAATTTTTTAAATTTACAACTTAACTCCATTTAATTATTTAAAAATTAGAAATCACTCCCGAAATTTTATTAATTACCTCCACTTTTTTCAAGTTTTTTTCTTCACAAATTTGACACATATATTTTTATGTGTTTTTTTTCTCGTCGTATTTCTCCACCACAAAATTTTAATTTTGACCAAATCGATTTAATTTTGACTTTTTATTGACCAATCAGATCACACGATTTTGCCTACGTGGCAAAATCAAGCGTTCTGATTAGTCTAATTTTTAAATTCATATGATTCAATTTGATGAAAAACTCCGAAATGATGTAATTCTTTTATTATATAAAAGATATTAAAACTCAAAATATCTTAATCAAACAACATCTAACGAAGTAGTATATAATACATATTAATAGGGATTAAATTTAAAATATTTCTCCCACCGACATTTGTAGGATCTTAAAACTAACGCGACCTTGCTCTATAAATACGTACTTTGAGTTTTCTATTCATATTGAGTATTCCAAATCGTTTCCTCAACAATCGTAAGTTCTCTATCTTTTTTTTTTCCAAATTTTTAGTTCGATTCATTTAATAATATCGCTTATTATTATAAGCATGATATATTAGTCATTCCATATGCTAGTTTAGTTATTTGTTTGTATTAATGTATGATAAAGTTTAGGTTTAGAACTTCAAATTGAAACTAATGTATATTGACCCCAAAAGTTATTCTTATATGTTGGTTAATTCTAGCTAATCTTCAATATCATTTATCTTTCAGATTAAATTTGCAAGTAATTCAAGTTAGTAAGGCAATGGCGATACTTTCACTACGCGTTTTCATGATTCTGGTCATATGTTGTTGTGCAACCTTTGCTCAATGTATGACCATGAAGTACAAAGACCCGACACAACCACTACGTATTCGAATAAATGACTTGATGCTCAGAATGACATTAGAAGAAAAGATCGGTCAAATGACACAAATTGATAAATCAGCTGCTACAGCTGATGTAATGAAGAACTACTTTATAGGTGAGTTGCAAGTTTACTATCTTAGTTTTTTGTATTTTCAAGATTCAAGTAAACAATATGGTTTTAATGAGTTTGACAGGGAGTTTATTGAGCGGTGGAGGGACTAATATGGTTAACGAGTTTCAAAAAGGATCGTTGTCTACTCGTTTAGGGATACCATTGACGCATAGGAATGACGATGTCAATGGAAATGGTAATGCTTTTGGAGCCACCATTTTTCCACAGAATCTTGTAGTTGAAGAAACAAGGTAAATAATCATATGAAGTTTTGTATCAACTTTGATCCATCGTTTTATTTGAGCTGAGTGTTTGATTTTCAAAGTAGTGAAAATAATCAAATTGATGTAAAGTTTGTTAAATTTTAAAACTTAAGACCTAC
>BQNB010008349.1:0-42725 GCA_026074375.1 Tanacetum coccineum | reverse complement strand
TTCCATTCATTTCGAAAAGAATTTTTCAAAGTGAAATACCGAGTTTCAACAAAAATGGAAATATTCGTCTTCCTCAAGGGTTAAAACATCAAATGAAACACCGGGTTTCAAAACGGTGTTGACACCTTTGAAAAGTTTTAAAACTCCAAATGAAACATCTAGTTTCTATAATTCAAAATGGAAAAATGAGAAGAGTTTTAAATTACCGTTGATTCCAAGAAAGCTATTTCAAAATGAAACACCGGGTTTCATATCTCCTTGGAATTCAACTTCTATGCATCAAATTGACGCAACTTACATTTGGTTTTCCAAATATGATAAATCCATTAGCAACGTGCTTAAGTGGGTACCAAAAGTTGTTGTTTAATTTATAGGAACTTTAAAAAAAATCTTTTAGTTTAAGAAAATTCAAAAAAATACAAAAAGAATTTTTTTTAAATATTTTTAGAAAACACAAAAAGATTTTCTTTTATACAAAATTTAGAAAAGACAAAAAGTTTTTCTTCTATATAAAAAAATTTAAATAAAAAAAGATTTTTTTATATATAAAATTTCAAAAAAGACAAAAAGATTTTTTTTATACCAAATTTTATAGAAAATACAAAAAGAGTTTTGGGTTCTATAATGACTTTCATACATTTTCAGTATGAAACCCGAGCTTTAAAGAAAAGAAGGTGTACGCTTCAGTACATCTATCTTTGAAAAAGAAGAGAAGTCTTCTTTGACTTGAGTCATTGATACATATTTTTTTAAATCTTTATGTGGTACTTAAAAGATAAAATCAAGATGCTTTTAAAGTCAATGATCTCAAGTTGATGAGTTACAATCGATTCGGATTTTAAAAATGTGGTACTTTAAAGATAAAATCAATTTTAAAAAGTCTTCAAAGAGGAACTCCCTCGTAAAGGTTTTATTGAAAATATGGTATTTTTCGAGGGGGTGTCCGTATGTTTTGTTGAAAAAGTTTTTAGAAAGTTAAGGAAACCGTAAATTGTTTACATTTCATCTTAACATATCCGTATTTTTGCGTTTTAAGCTTCAATGTTAAAAATGTTTCTCGGCATATGTTAAGGGGGAGTGTCTTTACAATGATTGAAAACTTTCAAAGATCAAAATCATTTTCTTCATATGATGTTAGTGAGAATGATGAAAAATAGAAAGAGAGATTTGTGAGAGAAAAATAGAAAGAGAGAATTGAGAAATCGTATACTTGAAAAAATGAAAGTATATGTCATGTGCTTCAAAAGCAAGAACAACACATGAAAAGAAAAAGAGAAAAGTATGTAAGAAAAAAAATGCCCTCGCATACAAAAACAGACAATGTGTTTGTTCTGAATTCTCTTAATCTTCTCAAAATCTCATGATACGCTTTCAGATTTTCATCATGGTGTTCACGAACATTTATTCAAACGGAATAATCTTGGCATATGTTGATTGAGTTACATGGTGTGATTTAGTTACTCTTAAAATACTCCTATGATCTTTTAGAACCGGAATTGATCTAACCCTGAGTCTTCCTTCCAATTTAGGAAAGTTAGGTCTATGTGATGGAGTTTGAGGTGCAAATCAACATGTTTTGAATGCCAAAAAGACTTAAGAGATAAAAGCTTTGAATGAAAAAGAATGAATGAAAAATGACAAAGATGTCAAAAGTGACAAGGATATGATGAAGAAGAATTGATTGAAAAGCAAAAACAAAGGTTGAAGTTGAAAAGTGAAAGGCTTATACGAAAAGATGAAGAGTGTTTCTCCTACACCAGGATAGAAACCGGGTCAACTCATATGCTATCTGTTGGGGTCAGTTTCTGAGCCCTTCAGTATCTCAGTATATTTAAACATAAAATCCAATAAGTTTTACTCAAGCTGAAGTCTTTCAGTTTAAGTCGCTGAAGTTTCTTTAGCTTCAGCTCTTCAGGCACTTAGAAGATTGGGAAGTATCTTCACTTCATTTTATGCAGCGGATCAAAAACTAAAGAAGGCCTATGTAAAGAGCTTCATTTCAGCTTGGTTTACAATTCCAAGCTGAACGTTGTCTATCTCCTTTACAGAAGTTTGAAACGTTTTGTTTCACTTCTAGAAGGTTTACAAGGCGGGAAAAAGATTGATTTATGTCAAAAGGAATAAAGCAATCTCCTTGGGAAAAGGTACTTCTAAAGTTGGTATAAAAGTACAACAACTTTCCTTAAAGGACTGTACCTGGTACTTTAGAGCACGTTTGCATTAAATGGTATCTCAACCACCCATTGGATGCATGACACGCATACTAGGTTAACTTGTAAACCCTAATCTCTTTGCCTATAAAAGGAACGGGATTCCCAGAGTAAATGTCATCTCTTCCAATTAATGTGATACACATTGAAGAGTTCATTTATCTCTTAAACAAACTGAATGGTACTACTGAAAGCTAAAGCTTTAGTTTAGTCATAAGTAGTTTGTTTTCTTACTCTCTTAACTTTGGTTAGAGTTTAAGTTCGAAGGAGATAACACCCCACTTATCATTCAACCACCTTGTTATTCCGCAAGCAAGGTGTGTCATAGATTCTTTATTTGATTCTAATAAGAACCTATACGTTGAAAAGTTATTTTGTGTGTATTAAACTTGTGCTTTATATTGTTTATAAATATATGTTTAAAACTCACTTTGTTGCCATGAAATGTGATTAGTTTAACTTGATAAACCTTATATTCACATTCCTTAGGGACCACATTATCAATCTATTAAAAGAACTTAAAACCACCTAAAAGTAAACTAAAAACATAGAACTACAACCAAAACCAACAAACCAAAATCAAAAAATCACGAAATATAAAATTGTTCAGATGGCGGCCACCCCCCCCTTAGCTCTTAAAGGGAGGCCCCTTAATGATAAGGGGTCGGCCATTATACATAAGGACCGGCATCTGACAGCTCGTCAAAAGTTTTTAATTTTTCTTCTTTAAATCCCTGAGTCCAGGAATTCTATTTTTGCACAAAAATCAAAGCTTTGAGAAATTTCTTCAGAAATTAAATCTTTATACAATAATTATGTATTAGTAAACCACGGTTTGCCAAGGCTTAAAACAACTCAACTTTAATATAGATGTGGTGTGTATATATATATATATATATATAAATATATAAATATATATAAATAATAAATATATATATATATCTATTAAACATATAAATGTATTATGTATATATCCCAATCTATTTCTCAAAATCCTCTCACACTATGAGTTCAATGAAAAATCTTCTATCTTTCATAACCTGTTTGATATATGTTAAATCAAGTTGAACAACATATTGGTTATTGCCCGTTTGCATATCTTTAAAACCAAAAAACAATTCCTAACCTTGAGATCTCACTTGGATTGAATTCTTCTTACATTGTCCACAACCACCTACTTCAAGTCCAACGGGGAGTCCCTACCCCCAACAACCTCCTCCGCTCGAAACTCTCCACCAACAACAACTAAGCAGGTTAATATGCTTAACCTTTTCTCTTCCCGCTTTCAAATAAATGTCAAGCCCACTCTTTTTGCAAAAGTAAGTTTATTGGTTTTTATGGAAAAAACTAGGCAACTTAGACCTTTTTGAAGTTTTCTATATCATGTAGAATGTATTATTATGCTTCAAGCATAATATTTAGGTTTGATAAGTGCATGTTGATTGATTGTGTTTTATACACAATTTCTATGTTCAATGAATGATCTTTTGCTTACTTGCTCTTTTTAAGTCTTTATAATCTTGTATATTTGGATTGTTGGTTTTTGTACAAATAGGTAGATATTTTTTTCCTTTTCCTTTGTTATATGTTAGAAACATTGGTGTCGTTCTTCTAACTTGTTTTTGTAGCAAAGTTATCATAGCTCGATTCTTTGGTACCCTCAATCGAGAGGGAATACACATCAAGGGGAGCGTTTATTCATCTACTTTAAACGCACATTCATCGACGAAGCCTTTTTTGATTCTACAAAAAGGAGGAGAAATGGAATTAAAACTCATTAAATACTTGTTTAAAAATAATTTTTACATTTAATGAGTTTAGATTTTGTAATCATCAAAAAGAGGGAGATTGTTGATAAATATAATGCCTAAAAACGTTATTAATATTTTTTGATCTCATTACGTTTTGATAATCACAAAACGTAAAACTAACTCCAATGAAAAACAAGTAATTAGTATAAATTTTTATTTCAAAAATTAATCACTTAAAGGTATGAATATAATAAATCTTAATAGCATTTACGATCAAAGGAATTTTTTTATTCAACCTCAAACATTTTTTATAAAATGCTACAAACATTTGTATAACTTTAAAAAACCATTTCTACATTTAAAAAAAAGTTTTTATTCAAAATAAATATTTTAATATAAATTTTCTTGTACCTAAAAACGACTAGAAATGTTCATAGAAAATACATCCCAGGAAAAGACAAAAAGGAGCTCTTGGCCCCGGGCAGCCCCCTTAGCTCTATGGACGCCCCCCTTATCACTAAGGGGGCTGCCCGGGCCAAGACGCTCCCTTTTTGTCTTTTCCAGGGGATGTATTTTCTAGAACATTTCTAGCCGTTTTTAGGTAGAAAATTTAAATTCAAAATATTTATTTTGAATAAAACATTTTTTTTAAATGTAGAAAATGTTTTTTAAAAGTTATAAAAATGTTTGTAACATTTTATAAAAAATGTGAGGTTGAATAAAAATTCCTTTGATCGTAAAATGCATTAAGCATTTATTTATTCATACCTTTAAGTGATTAAAATTTTGAAATAAAAATTTACTACTAATTATAATCATTGGTTTTTTACATTGAGTAGTATTTACAGTTTTTTGTGATTATCATAAAAATACGTAATGAATCAATAAATATTAATCACGTTTTTTAGGGCATTATAGTTATCAACAAATCCTCCCGTCTTGTTGCTGATTACAAAATCTAAACTCATTAAATGTAAAAATTATTTTTAAACAAGTATTTAATGAGTTTTAATTCCATTTCTCCTCCTTTTTGTAGAATCAAAAAAGGCTTCGTCGATGAATATGCGTAAAGTCGATGGAATAAACCACCCCTTATGTGTATTCTTCTCCCCTCGTTGAGGGTACCAAAGAATCGGCTACTGATAGACTTGCTACAAAAACAAGTTAGAAGAACAACACCAATGTTTCTAACATATAGCAAAGGAAAAGGACAAATAATCAAACATATTTGTGCAAACCAACCATCACAAATATACAAGATATAAAGACTCAAAAGAGAAATTAATCAAAAGATCATTCATTAAACATAGAAATTATGTATAAAACACAATCATTCAACATGCACTTATCAAACCTAAATATTATGCTTGAAGCATAATAATACATTCTATATGAAATAGAAACTACAAAGGACCTAAGTTGCCTAGATTGCCATAAGAAACCATTAAACTTGCTTGCAAAAGGAGTGGGTTGGACATTTATTTGAAAGCGAGAAAAGGTAAGCATATAACATGCTTAGTTGGTTGTTGGTGGATAATTTAGAGTGGGGGTGGTTGTTGGAGGGTAGTCTTATTGGACTTAAAGTGGTGGTTATGGACGAGTAAGAAGAAATTCAATCCAATTGAGATCTTCACTCAAGGATAGGAATTGTTTTTGCTTAAAGATGCAACAAGGACAATAGCCAACATGTTGTTCAACTTGGTATTAACATATATCAACAAGGTAAGAAAGTAGATTTTCATGAACGCATAGTCGGAGAAGGATTTTTGAGAATAGATTGGGATATATACAAACATACATATATATATATATATAAATATATATATAAATATATATATATATATATATATATATAATATATATATATAAATACCACACACACATATATTAAGTTGAGAAGTTTAAGCCTTGGCAAAACCGAGGTTACTAATACATAATTTTGTATAAAGATTAATTTCTGAGAAATTCTCAATCTTTGATTTTGTGCAAAATAGAATCCTAGACTCAGATTTAAAGAAGAAAAATAAAAACTTTTTACGAGCTGTCAGATGGCCGGTCCCCTTATGTATATGGCCGACCCCCTTATCATTAAGGGGGCCTCCCTTTAAGAGCTAAGGGGGCCGCCATCTGACAATTTTATTTACGTGATTTTTTGATTTTGGTATGTTGGTTTTGGTTGTAGTTCTATGTTTTTGTTTACTTTTAGGTGGTTTAAGTTCCTATTAATATTGATAATGTTGGTCCCTAGGAATGTGATATAAACTTTATCAAATTATACTAATCACATTCCATGGCAACGAAGTGAGTTTTAAACAAATATATATAAGCAATATAAATAACAAGTTTAAAACACATAGAGATAACTTTTCAACGTATAGCTTTTTATTTAAATCAAATAAAGAATCTATGACACACCTTGCTTGCGGAATAACAAGGTGGTTGAATGACAATTGGGGTGTTATCTCCTTGGAACTTATTCTCTAACCAAAGTTATGAGAAATAAGAAAACAAACTTGTTATGACTAAACTAAAGCTTTAGCTTTCAGTAGTACGAGTCAGTTTATTTGAGAGATAAATGAACTTTTCAATGTGTATCCCAATAATTGGAAGAGATAACATTTTCTCTGGGAATCCCTTTCCTTTTATAGGCAAAGGGATTAGGGTTTACAAGTTAACATAATACACATGTCAAGCATTAAATGGGTGGTTGAGCTACCATTTAATGTACACATGCTTTATAGTACCAAGTACAATCCTTTAAGGAAAGTTGATATACTTCTATACCAACTTTAGAAGTAACATTTCCCAAGGAGATTGCTTTATTCCTTTTGACATAAAGCAATCTTTTTCTCACCTTGTAAACCTTCTAGAAGTGAAACAACAAGTTTTAACTTCTGTTAAGGATATAGACAACGTTCAGCTTAGAATTGTCAACCAAGCTGCACAGAAGCTCTAACCAAGGGCCTTCTTCGGTTTCTGTACCGCTAAATAAACTAAAGTGAAGATACTTCCCAATCTTCTAAGGACCCGAAGAGTTAACGCTGAAGAAGCTTCAGTGACTCAAGCTGAAAGACTTCAGCTTGAGAAACACTTAGGGGATTTTATGTTTAAATCTAATGAAAGACTGAAGGGCTCAAGAACTGAACCCAACAATCTCCGCCTATTTGAATATAAATATAGCCTAAGTTAAAATCAATTGTAAGTGAGCAAAACAACTTCTTCTTACACAATTGATATAAATTAAAAAACATAAAATGATAACCTTTCATTCTAACTTTCATTATAATAAATTTATAAAAGATAAAGTTATTACAAAAGATTACATTCTATTGCCTTAGCTGCTCAATGACTCTCATCTGCTTGAGTGAGTTCAAGTTTCTTTTATCAATTTCAGCAAGTAGAAGAGAACTGAAGGTCCTGGCATGATCATTAAGCCTTGGACCTTAGTGAAGTCTGAAGAAGATTTCTTGTACAGTAACATGGTGTTTGAGAAATATCTAAAGTCTTCAATGGTAAAAAAACCTGTCTGTGATATGAGTTAAACAAAATCATACCTAGGACAGGTTCATTAAGCACATTACCAGGTAAATGATCTTCATACTGAACAGATGACTTAAGCCTTTTGTTTGCTTTGAAGTAGTCATGGATGTCATCAACATGTTTTCTTCTCTTGTTTGCAAGATCATTTAATTTGTCAAGAGGGTCCTGTTTGCTTAGAGGAATATCCAAGTTTATACCCAGTTCTGCTTTAGTCGTGTGAATGTAGTCCATTCTTGTACCTATCTGTTTATAGATGGTTTCCCATCCTTTTCTAGTTCTATTGGGACATGCTTTCATCACTTTTCTCCATTCGCCAAGGTGCAGATCAATGGCTTTGAAATTTGAAATAATTTCACTTGTACCATCCTCTTTGTACACTTTGAGTGTAATTGGACCCTTTTTGGTCAAGACATCACAGTTGGTGATTTTTGATACTGCTCTTCTATTCAACATTTTGTCACAGTATCTATCATACCGTAACTTGTCATTGTAGTACTTTTTCACCACCTCTGGACCAAGAAGATCAATCAACTCTTCTTTTCTTACCTTACTTCCACATTTAGCTGCTTCAACTTTGGCCTCTTCCTCTATCTTCTTTTGTTGATTGATTTGTTCTTCAGTTAGATGGATGTGCTTTCCATCTTTAGTGACAAAATCAAACTTCTTTATTTTCTTTATCCTAGAAGATTTGACCATAAATCCCGATAGGTAAGTTTCATCATCATTAAAGTAACTTTCAGTACTCTCTTTCACAGCCTCTTCTGAAAACAAGGCCTTTTTGCCCTTGTCTTTCTTGATATGCTCCCCCTCAGTTTGAGAGGAGCCTTTTGGTGGACTTTGGGGAAAGGGAGATTGCATTTGAGTTGTAGTGGTTGTGATGATTGGTATTGTAGGTGGTGTTGTTGGTTTTGGTTATTGTTTGTTTAGGTGTTCCTTTTCAGCTCTTCTTTGGAAAAGCTGGGAGATTGTGGCTTGATTTGTGTTCTTCTCCCCTTCAGCAGGTTAAGTGCCAGCTTGGCCTGCTGAAGGAACACTGTCACCCCTAGTTTTCTTTGATGTAATGGTCTGAGCAAACTAATTCAAGGCATTTGTGACTTTGTTGAGAAGACTTGGAAGAGCATCTAAGGTCTTCAACTTAGCCTGAACCATTTCAACTTGTGATAGCACAACAAGAAATTCAGCTGGTAGTTCCCACTGAAGTGTCTTCAGTTCAACAACTTGTGTGTAAGACTAATGATAATCTTTGTAAAATCTTCCAGCTTGGGGGGAATTTCTTTTAATTCTCCAGGGAGCTTAATTTCCAAGTTGTGAACTTGATTCTTTAATCCTTTTACCTCTTCAGTTAGGTCATTGAACTTGGAGGGAAGATCCTTCAGCTTAGTTAGTAAAGAGCTGCTGAAGTCATGAGCAGATAGAATATTTGAGAATTCAGTTTTAAGGACTTTACCAGTAGCTATTTGAGTTGTTATATATTGGGAAAAGATGGTTGAGCTTTAAGGAGAGCAGCTTCAGCTTCAGCTTTATTCTTCTCAAGTTATATTTTGTACTTTTGAGACTAAAGAATGAGTACTTGGTTGGTAAGCTCTTGAACTTGAGAGGACCTGGGAGATGAGGATTTAGGAACTAAAGTATCTTCACTTTTAACATTTTCAGTAGCATGAACTTCATCATCCCCATCTTCATCACTATCAGTCACAACAATGTCAAGATCATCTTTAGGTGAGTCCGGGTCTTTGAAGCTAGGTTGCACATGTGACACCAGCTTTGCAAGATCTTCCAACTTGATTGTGCTGGAGGTTTCTTCTTTAATTTGACTTGCAATCGAGCTGTCTCCTTTTCCTGTGATAGGCTAAGTGAGGACAATTTCCAACCATTCACTAACAGATTTGGTTTGGTCTGCAAGAACATATGGGTCAGTACCTGCAAATAAGTGATCATATGAAGTGTTTTTGGTTTCTTCATTCATACCATGTTGTTGAGGTAAAAAATCACTAGGAGAAGAATTTCCAGGATTAGCTTCAGTTGTGGAAGCTGCTGAAGCATCATTTCCTGATGCAGACTCAGAGTGAATAATGAAAGATGCTAAATAAATAGGCTCATTTAAATTAAATGTTGACATAGCACTACTGAGCTGAGGGTTGGCTCTTGCTTTACTAGTGACCCCTAAAGATGTTGGGCCACCAGTTGCTTGCTGCTCCTCTTTATGCATTCTAGTATCCACAGGTGTAGAAACTGGAGGCTGGCTTGGGTTTGAGTCCATGGCCGAGCTGGACTCTTTTCTCTTTTTAGAATGGCCAGTTTTGGAACCAGTGAGTGCCTTAGAGGACCCACCTTTTGTTGCCTCTTTGCTGGATACAGAGGGTTGTTTTGAAGAATTTAAAGGCTTCTTGTGTCTAGTTTGAGCTCCAGGTTTGTGCCTTGGGAAACATTATAAGCTTTTGAAAAGGTTTTGGGAGCTTTAAAGACCACTGGCTTATCTACAACAAATATAGCCAACATGTGGTCTGTAAAGGGAGGTTCTTCAGGTTGGTTGGGCTTCAGTGCCTAATTATTGACACTGAATTTTTGAGTGGGGTATAGTGTGACCTCATAATCCCCATATCCTTCCTTTATCTTGTGTATTATAAACAGGGAGAGAAATCGAGTGTAGGGAACAACCTTTTCCCTTTGTTTCTTCTTCAGCTTAATGATGATATCCTCCCAAAATATGTTGGCATAGTCTATGTTAATGCCATTGGCTAGACTATATAGTATAATGGCATCTTTGTTTGTGATTTGATCAAATCCTCCAGTTTTACCCCCTAAACACTGGATGATCTGTGCCATTAGCAACCTCCACCTAGGAGGAAGGAGACTCTTTTTGAGAGTTCCTTTTGCTAAAACCTCTTCTCCATACCCAATCGTTAGAAAGCACTGCCTAACAACATCAATGGATGGTGATGAAACATATTCACTAGAGTGAGGTAGGTAGTGTGCACCTATGGCATTCCTAAAAGTGTTTACCCCTACTTTTCCAAAAATTCCACCAGTGGGGATTAAGAAGAAAACCTTAGAGTTCTTTAGAGTTTTGGCTGAGTACCAAAATTCAGCCAGGCATTCCTTATACATGTTAGGTGATCTGGTAAATGGTTTTCTAAGGCAACATTTGGAAATGAAATCAGAAACACACTTAAAATAATCCTTGTTATTGTGTTATGGGTAGAGAAAAACAACCTTATTGTTTGTGTTGAGGAGGATGTCTTCGAGATTGAAGCCTACTTGTTTAGCAGCAACAAAGGGTTGTTCTTGTTGTGGATGATTTTGTTCTTGGTTTTCCATTTTAGGGTTTGGATGATTTGATTTGTTTTGATGTTTTATGTGTGTGCTCTTGGTGAATGATTTGTGATTTATGAGAAGTGATTTGTGAAAGGTGAAATGGGTTTATATGATTGGTTACTTTTTCACTTTTTCTTTTGAGGGTTTGATAGTTACCAAGTGGAAGTTGTGAATTTGTGAGAAGTTTTACGGTTTGGTTTTAACATGTGTGTGAAACTTTGTATTTAATGAAAGTCCTTTCGATATGCCTCTGACACCTAGAACTATGTACAGCCATCTGTGCACTGTTAAAGTAGGTAAGAGAAAAGGTGAGGTCATTCTAACGTTTAAAATTCATCATTTAATAAACTTAATAAAATTATTTATTTTGAAAATCATATTTTTTAAACTGACCTTGATTGATGTTTAAAGAATGAACTAGGTTCAGGTTTGATGTCATGTCATGCTGAACTGATTATTGTAATCATCATTATCATTAATCCTCCAGCGAAGGCTACAAAACCACAAATGCTCATGCAAATCCATGAATGAGACATATGTGATTGCTCAGCTACTTCACTCGAGAGACAGCTAAAGAATTAGATAAAATCATTTTATAAACTAAACTGAAGCAATTGAACCAATTTTGTTCAATTCTTGGTTTAACCAATGACTGTGCTCCAGTGAAGGCGACAAAATCACACATGCTCATGCAATCCATGAATGAGACATACGTGATTGCTCAGTTACTTCACTTAAGCAAATTAAAGATTGTATGCAAAAACTAAACTGACAACATATGAAAATTTGTTCAGTTTTAGATAAAGCGCCAAACCTTTAGTTTTCTTCAGTCAATACTAAAGCTTTAGGTTTTGAATCAATGTTCAGCATACCCAGTTCATCAATCAATCTTTTTTAAAGATGATTATCCAGAAGCTTTATTTGAGTATAGGATTTGATTGTTTATGATTGCAATAGCATTTGTTATTACAAACTGTGAGTACCTTTTCACATATGATATCATAGTCAACGAGCTGACTCATGTCCATAGTATGTTGGCACAACATCCAGTATTAGCTATATCTTTAGTTTCAGCTGAGAACATGGCTACTTTATCAACCAGGCTTGCCTTTTTAGCAATAGACAAGTACCTGAAGTACTTTTCCTATTCATGTTGCATTTAGCATAATCAGAGTTTGAGTATCCTTTAGGTCAAACCCTGGATGTTTTGGATATCGAAGACCAAGGCTGAGAAATCAGAAAGTTCTCTTAGCAGCAATAAGGTAGGATTCCTTAGGATTTGCTTGATCTCATTCACAGAGATGAAAGAAACTTGGGTGTGAGGTTTGCTTATAGTTAAGTACATTAATGATCCAAACATACCTCTGAGCTGAGTCTCACATATGGCTTTGCCATTGAGATCAGGTCCTAACTTGTTAGGGGGTACACCATTAGAGTATTCACTAATGGACCATTTATGACATATTTTTTAGCAGATCCTTAACATTTTGGTTGATTGAAATGCTTCTTTCAGATTGATTAATCTGAATTTCAATGAAGTAGGTGAGGAACACCTATTGTTCTCATTTCATCATTCAATTTGAGTTTTGTAGATAACTGAGTGGTGTTATCTTACTTCTTTTCAACTTCATTTTTTGAGTAAGAGATTTTCAAACCATGCTTTTAAGACTTGTTTAAGTCCATAAAATGGTTTTTCCTTATTTAGATCACATGGTTGAGGATTTTCCTACTTCTCAAAACTTAAGGTTTGTTGTGTATGTGATAAAGGCAAAGAAGATTCCTGATTGCTTTAAAGTCTTGCAACTGAAGCAAGATTTTATCATGATTTATTGCCTTATGAATACAATGCCAGATTCCCCTCCTTTACTAAAAAGAGTTTGATTTGTATCATGTGTTGAAGTATCTTCTATTTGGAGAGGATAAAATTCCAAGGATCTGAACACCTTCAGTTTTGTAAGGTTATCAGTGAATTTGTTTTCATTTGTGTGTGTTTTTTGTTCAAACTGATCTTCATTAATGAGTTTATCAGTTTGAAATAGATGATCATTTTTTTATCTTGTGCTCAAGGTTGATCATCTTGAACTATTAGGGTCCAGATGAGATTTCTACTTTAATAATAGTTGATTTTTTTTCATAAGATTTTATGAAGATTTCTCAGTTGTTAAAAGCGTTTTAGTGTTCATGCTGTTTGGACATTCCTTTTTGAAAACTGTACCATAACCATAACCTTTGGAGGTGTATGAGGAGTTAGTTCATACATTTCTTCAAGTCAAGATTCTTCTAAGATTTGTTCAATTTTTATGTGTTTTGAATGACCATTGTCCCAAACACGATATGTTATATTGCACAAATTAGATTAGGATGGTTAGTTTTGCCTAGAAACCCACCTCTTAGTTAGAGTCTTTGATCTTAAAGCACTTGATGAATCATTCTTACTTGCTTTGTAAGACTCAACATTCTTAGCTTGAAGAGTTTCTCTTTTTCTAAACCACTCAATGCCATTGTGATCTAATGTGGTATGAACATTGCTACCATATGTTTCACAGTTCTTTGTGACATGTTTGAGTTTCGAGGATTGATTCTTCTTCTTAGATAAATAATTTTGTTAATGCCAAGAGTGTCATGTATCATAGCTTTCTACAAGTTCACAAGTGGGATGTATTAAACAATCATTAGAATGATGATCATGATATCCACAGTGTATACAGGAAGGAAAAGATACTGAAGGCCTTGAAGGTCTGGATCTTAAGGAAGATTCACCTTGACCAGTATGATGCTGATTTGCATTCATGGAGGACATAAATTCAGCATGATCACAGGTTCATAACAATTCTCAGAGAGATGATTATTTTGTCCACAAAGATCATAATTCATTTTGAATTGAGTTTTGTATCTATTTTGAAGTGCATTTGGAGGAACCTGTTGAGCATTTTTGTTTCTGGAGGAAGATGAATTTTTCTTGCTGATTTGTAATTTTAGTTCATTAAGTTCTTTCATTACAATAGCCAAAGGAGGATCATCTTCCATTTTTATATTTTTTTAACTTACCAGCAGGAGCTGAATTAGTCTTAGAAGATGAAGAACTTTTGCCTCTAGCAGGAGCTGAGGATGGTTTGTTTATTGTGATACCTTTTAAAGTTTCAGCTTTGAATGTGGATTTTGACTTCAAAATTGATTTGATAGTCTTTGGTCTAGAAATGGGTTTAGCACCATCCAACTTCTTCAGTGAAAGAAGAGGAGTGCTACAGACTAAAGATTCATCAGTTGAATCATAATTAGTTGCTGAAGAGTCAACGACAACAACTGAAGGATCAGTTGTGTTTCTTTGTGACTCATTTGAAGGTACCTTATCAGTATCTTGATCAGGTAGAGTAGAATCTTCAGTTTCAGATGACTTAGGTATATTACTACTAGTAATAGACATATCTGAGTTATATGTTGAAGATTTTATGAATATTGGGTCTTTAGACCCAAAACTAGAGGTATCTTTAGTGAGTTGTTTAATTCATAGAATTTTCTATTTTTGAGTGGGAATTTGTTCATTGATACACTGATTAAGTTTATTAGAACTGTTTAGCCATGTTTCTGTAATAGATGTTAGCTCTTTCAGTCCAAGTCTTAAGTTTTGATTCTTTTTGAGAATCTCAGTGTTTACATGTTGCATGGTAAGAAGATCAAGTTTTTTTTATCAAAAAAGGGAGATTCGATCGATTTAAAAAAGTTGAGAATACTACGAGTATATATATGTCAATAATTGGATTTACATAGTGGTGGAAGGCAAGCGGGCAACAAGATTCGCCGCTAGCCCTTTTTGGATTGCAAAGCCAATATGTTTAAAAACCACATCCGTAGATCTAGGTGTCATAACATTTCTGTACATAACCCGTTGAACTCGGCTGAGTAGCTCCACCGTGGATCAAGTTTTGCTTGTTTTAATACCAAAAGTTGTTATTTGCATGTATTCAGTTCTTGAACAAGATTTTTATATTTTGATAAAAGATTGTTTCTTTGTTCTTCAACATAGTTTAGATCAATACACATATAATCTAAAAATGATTTTCTATCATCATTATCTTCCATTTCAAGAAGAGTATGTACCTTTTTCATAGAAATTTTAGTCCAATCACCATTTCTGGCACTTTCTTTGCCAACCAAAACTCTTTCTTCATCAGTGAGTGCCATGAGAGCTTTAACTTTAGTCACTTCATTTTCATCAGACGACACTTCTTCATCATCCCAATCACACGTTTCAGCAATGAGACCTTTGTTTTTGCCTAAGGATAAGCTGGGGGTCGAAGCACTTGAGCTGAGGAGGGGTAGTTTAGCTTTGACTTTGTAGTATTTGGCTTCAAAGTCCTTGGTTTGCTTCGTTTCAGGTTTGTTTTCAGATGAAAGGAGAAGTTTTGATTGAAAAGGTTATTGATATAGAGGAACTGAAGTTTTTGACCAATAGTCTCTTGCAAAATGACCCTTCTTGCCACATTTGTGGCATTTAGTTTGGTCAGTTGCTTTTGCACTGCTATATCTTTGAGTACCCTCTTTGAAGTATCTTTTAGATTTGGCTAAAAGAGCTTTTGCTTGGTATCCTTCCTCTAAGTCATTTAGGTACTCATGACTGTTTCTTGTATCCTCTTCATCATCAGGACTATCTTGAAAGTCCTGGACAATAGAGGTAGAGAAGAAGGCAGTAGACAAAGGTGTTGTAGATACAATTGATTTTTTCTTTTCAGTTTCATAAATACTGTCTATTAGGTTTTCTTCATATTTGAGTTTACCAAATAGAGAAACAAGCTCAAAATCTTTCACATGATTTGTGTTTCTGAGACTTTGACAGAAACTTATCCACTTCTTTGGTAACCCATTTATAAAACCAATATTTATTTCAAGCTTTAAAAGTTTAATGCCATCATTTAATAACTCGTTCATCAGAGCTTTATATTTGGTGAAAGTTTGTGTTAGAGATTCACCTTCTTTGAATTTGAAGGTGTTATAGTACAACTTTAGGTCTATGACCCTACTTTCTTTCACATCAAAGAGCCCCTCATGATATCGTATCAGGTCATCCCAAGTTTATTTTTCAGTTAAGCAATTTATGACAGAGTTAAATTGGGGACATAATGAGACTTTTGAGACGCCGATCTAGGTTAGCAGCTTTTCTCTCATCAGCTGTCCATGGCGCGTTTGTTTTCTTTTGACCAGCTGCCATAGGGATAAAAGGACTGTTTGAAATAATGTTTTTAAATTAAGGTTCAATACCAATGATATACACATCAACCTCTTTTTCCAATTGGTGAAATTTTCCACCTCAAGTACAGGAGCCGCATTTAGCTGGCCACCCCTATATTCAAGAGTCTGTGGTACCTCTACTGTAACACCTGTGAATTGAGCAGGTTAGTCATACCTTTAGAGTTGGCTAAGTGTTTATACATGCTATATTTGTGATCTATGTGACCTTATCTGTGTGCATGTTTATCATTCTGAGGTACGTGTTCATCTCATTTTAGAATGGGTTTAAGATATTGAGGATTAATTTCCATTTTTGTTCACGTGCAGTGACAATAGTAATGAGTGACGTGTTGCATGCATTGGTACGTTAATTTGTGGATAATTAGGTGTTGGAATATTGTGGAAAGTATGTCATAATGGAAGTGAATTAGGTTCGTGAAATATGAGAATTAGAAATGAACTTTCTAAATATAAAAAGTATTTTTGGAAATGAAAGTTATAAATAGAATGTTAGTATTTGGTTTTTTATGAAAAAAGTTTACCAATTTTACTAAGGTTTTTGTAGAAAATTAGGGTAATGTAGATAATGATATAATAAACACTTTAATGTTGTTTCACAATAATTGGTAAGAGATAACAGTTTACTCTGAGAATCTCTTCTTATGACAGGCAAAGAGGTTAGGGATTACAAGTATTACCTAGTACAGCTGGTCACACATCTAAATGGATGTTGAGAAACCAATTAAATGTTGACATGCTTTAGAGTACCAGATACAGTCCTTTAAGGAAAAGCGAATGTACTTCTCTGCTGACTTTAAAAGCACCTTTTCCAAGGGAGATTGCTTTATTCCTTTTGGCATAAAGCAATCTTTTTCCCGTCTTGTAAACCTTCTAGAATGAAACTTATGTTTCACATCTACTGTTAAGGAGATAGACTACGTTTAGCTTGAAATTATCAACCAAGCAGAACTAAAGCACTACCGCGGGCCTCTTACAAGTTTCTGCACCACAGGCAAACACTGAATAAAGATACTTAAACATATCCCCAACTCAAAAAGGACCTGAAAGAGCTGAAGATGAAGTAACTTCAGCCAATCACAAACTAAACTACTATCACTAAGCTAACATAGGGTATTATGTTTAAATCTATTGAAAGACTGAAGGGCTCTGGAACTAAACCCAACAAATGACAATGTATGTGTGTGTGTGATCTTCTCACTAACAACTTAGCACAAACCAACGTAGTATACTAAGTTGACAACTATGCTAACCAACTGAACTAGTCCAGGGACTCAGATATTATGCGATTAAGGGTGAGTTTGTAAATGAATAACAATGAGATGTACAAACAACCGACCCTTAACAAGGCTTCTCTTAATTATAGTGCTAAGGTAGGGTCATACCCACTTGGGATGTAAGTGCGTGTCCCCAAGGTGGATCGGTACAAGTCCATTAACATGTCTCTATACACATTAAAGTCTAGAATGGGACAAACACCATTCTAAGGTCAATGATGACACAGACCTAAGTCTTCAACCTTATTCAGGATAGTTTACTTAGGTGGATAAGTACTTGATCTTATCCATTCAAACTTATCCCTCCTAATCCTTCATATTTTGCTTAGGGTCTTCTAAAGTGAGGAGATTTAATGGGTTAGTGAGCTTATTGCCATAACTTCACTGAACCTATTACCTTCTGTCTTTGCTCAGGGCTTCATTCACATGAATTTCGTTCTCACTGAAATGGGTTATAGTATTGTCTCATAGACTCACTTAGCACTTGAGATTAACCACTAAATGATATTCCATATCAGAGACATGAGTATGATGTTCAAGTTACTAACACTTAGAATATTTTCAATTTAAATCCCTAATGTAAAAATCATTGAGCACTGAATTGGGCCCCATCTCTTTTCCCCTCATCAATCAACATACATCTTACTATCTTTAATCATTTTATTGATAGACAATAAACTCACACAATATCCAGGAACAACAAGCACATCATATAAATCACATTATTAATTAGTTTTAAATTTCCTACATGACTTATAGTAGCAAGAGTCCCATTAGGACGGCTAACAGTAATTTGTAAGTTGGAAATATCAACAACATTAAACATTTTTGCAGTTTTCATAGTCAAGTATTGATTTGCCCATGAATCAATGATCCAACCCACATTAAAGTTTTGAAGATAAAAATTAAGTTGGTGCACCAAACTATTTTGAGAAGTTTATATTAAACCACACATTTCCATAAAAGAATGAAGCCCTACCTGCCATATTGGCATGAATGCTTCCAGAAGGAGTTTCATTGATCACATTTAGAAGTTATTTCATCTGGTTAGCGGTAAAGAAGAAAGAGATGGCTAGTCAACAGACTACTGTGTGTCTTAGTTATAAATATCAACATTATCATTGAAGTTTTGCTTAAAACATAACTGCTTAATTAGATTAGCCACTTTTTTTAAATACCAGTGGAAGTATCCAATCACCTCCAAAAACACCTCTTAAAGGTTGACAATCATACCATAATTTTTACAAATAAGAATGGATTTGGTCTCGATTTGCTTCAACATTATGGGTCCCTCAAGTTGAGCCTCAGTCTAAAATGAATTTAATTCTTTTGTGCTAAAAGTTTCAATGAATGTTTAAAAGAGGTAACAATAACAATAGACACTAGATGGACCCACCTAATTGTTGAAGCAAATACGAGACCAAATCCAAACCTTATTTGTAAGAAAATTAATGGTATGATTGGTCAAACCATTAAGAGGTGTTTTGTAGTGATTGGTTATCCACCTTGTATAAAAAAAAGTGGCCTAATCTAATTAAGCATAGTGTTTTAAGCGAAACTTCAATGATAATGTTGAAATTAAAACTAATGAAACACAGATAGTCTGTGCTAGTTTCCCCCCCCCCCCAAACACCCCCCCGACCCCTTTTTTACCTTCTTCTTTTAAACCCTAACCAGATGAAATAACTTCTAAATGTGATCAATGAAACTCCTTCTGGAAGCATTCATGCCAATATGGCAGGTAGGGCTTCATTCTTTTATGGAAATGTGTGGTTTAATATAAACTTCTCAAAATAGTTTTGTGCCAACTCAATTTTTATCTTCAAAACTATTAATGTGGGTTGGATTATTGATTCAGTGGCAAATCAATACTTGACTATGAAAACTGCAAAAATGTTTAATGTTGTTGATATTTCCAACTTACAAATTACTGTTAGACGTCCTAATGGGACTCTTGCTACTATAAGTCATGTAGGAAATTTAAAACTAATTAATAATGTGATTTATATGATGTGCTTGTTGTTCCTGGATATTGTGTGAGTTTATTGTCTATCAATAAAATGATTAAAGATAGTAAGATGTATGTTAGATTTGATAAGGAAAAGAGATGGGCCAATTCAGTGCCTAATGATTTTTACCTTAGGATTTAAATAGAAAATATCCTAAGTGTTAGATAACCTTGAACACTACTCATGTCACTGAATGAAATATTCATAATAGTGAGTTTAACCTTACAAGTTCCACAATCTTGAGTCCTATGAGAAATACAATAAACCATTCATTGGACGGAACACAGTGAATTATCCCCGAGCCAAAGAAAAGGTAATAGTTCAGTGAGTTAAGGCAATAACTCACTAAACCCATAAAATCCTCCTCAACTTTAGAAGACCAACGACAAAAGTTAGAAGAATAGAGGGAAAAGTTTGAATGGATAAGAACAAATACTTATCTACCTAAAGTTAAACTATCCTGAATAAGGTATGAAGACAAGGTCAGTGTCATCATTGACCTTAGAATGTGTGTTTGTCCCATTCCTAGACTATAATGTGTAATAGAGACAAGTAAATGTACTTGTCCGATCACCTTGGGGGGACACGCCTCTTATCACCCACGAGGTATGACCTACCTTGCAACTATAAATCGAGAAGCCTGTAAATGGAGAGGTTTACGTGTACACTCAATGTTATATCATTTACAAACTCACCTACTCCTCCAAATCAACTAAGTCCCAGGACCTAGTTTCAGTTGGTTAGCAAGTTGTCAACTTAAATACAACGTCGTTTGTAGCTAAGTTGTTAGTGAGAAGATCACACACACACATACATTGTCATTGTGTTGGGTTTAGTTCCTGAGCCCTTCAGTCTTTCAATAGATTTAAACATAAAATCCCCTAAGTTACTCAAGCTGAAGTAGTTTCGTTGTAGATGCTTAGAGTTCCTCACAACAGCTCTCCGTCCTTATAATGATTGGAAAGTATCTCACTTCATGTTGCAGTGGTGCAGAAACTGAAGAAGGCCCTCGGTTAGAGCTTTAGTTCAGCTTGGTTGATAATTCCAAGCTGAACGTAGTCTATCTCCTTAACAGAAGCTGAAACATAAGTTTCACTTATAGAAGGTTTACAAGACGGGAAAAAGATTGCTTTATGCCAAAAGGAATAAAGCAATCTCCCTTGGAAAAGGTCTTTATAAATTCAGCAAGAAGTAACATTCTGCTTTCCTTAAAGGACTGTAACTGGTACTTCAAAAGCATGTCAACATTTAATGTATCTCCACCACCCATTAGCATGTGTGACACGTGTACTAGGTTAAACTTGTAAACCCTAACTCTTTGCCCTGTATAAGAAAGAGATTCTCAAGAGTAACTGTTATCTCTTCCAATTAATGTTAAACACATATAAAAGAGTTTATTTATCTCTGAAAATAAACTGACTCGTACCCACTGAAAGCTAAAGCTTATAGTTTGATCATAACAAGTTTGTTTTCTTAAATCCTAACAAAGGTTAAAAGTTTTAAGTTCGAAGAGATACACCCCAATTTCTTTCAACCACTTGACTATTCCCACAAGCAAGGTGTGTTCATAGATTCATTATTTGATTCTAATAAAGTCTATACTTGAAAAGTACTTCTGTGTGGTTTAAAACTTGTTCTTTATATATTGTTTATATATATTTGGTTTAAAACTCACACTGTTGCTATGGAATCTGATTAGTTTTAAATTGATAAACCTTATATCAGATTTCAAGGGACCAACAAGTGGTATCAGAGCCTTCTGGTTTATAAAATCTCATAAAAAAGGTTATATAAAGGCTCAAAGATTTTAAAAAATCAAGATCCATCTTAAATGGCAGCAGTAGAGGTACATAAACTTCTGAGTTATATGGTGGCCAAATTAATGTTTGCTCCCTGTACATAAGGTGAAAATTTGACCACTGGAAAAAGATTATAGCCCCATTATTGGTATTGAACCTCAATTTGAAAATATCATCAAAAACGTCCTTTTGACCTCTAAGACAGCATTGTCAAATGACGCCATAAAAAATCAATTGACTGGGAAATGAGAGAAGGCTACTAAACTTAGATCGGCCACTCAAAATCATATCATGACTGTCCTTTCATAAGACCAATGAATTCTGTCATAGCACAGCTTAACAGCTAAATCAAACATGGGAGACCAAATACTATTCATGAGGGCCCCTCTGATGTGAAGAAAGAAGGATCATAGGACCTGAAATGTGCTATAACACCTTACAAATTCAAAGAAGGTGAATCCTCTAACACAACTTTCAACCAGATATAAGCATCGAGATGAGTTAGTAAATGATGGCATCAAATTTTTAAAGCTTGAGATAAATATTGGTTTTATAAATGGGTTACCAAAGAAGTGGCTAAGTTTCTGCCAAAGTCTTAGAAACACAAATCATGTGAAAGATTATGAGCTTGCTTCTCTATTTGGTAAACTCAAATATGAAGAAAACCTGATAGACAATATTTATGAGACTGAAAAAGAGAAAACTCTTGTTTCAGCAACTCCTTTGTCAACTGCTTTCTTCTCTACCTCTATTGTCTAGGACTTTCAAGATAGTCCTGATGATGAAGAGGATACAAGAAGCAGTCAAGAGTACCTGAATGACCTTGAGAAAGAATATCAAGCAAGAGCTCTTTTAGCCAAATCTAAAAGATTCTTCAAAAAGGGCACTTAAAGGTTTAGCAGTGCAAAAGCAACTGACCAAACTGAATGCTAAAAATATGACAGGAAGGGTCATTTTGCAAGAGACTGATGGTTAAAAACTTTAGTTCCTTATAACAGTCACCCCTTCAACCAAAACCTCTCAGCTCCTCTCAGCACAAACCAGAACTAAGGCCTACTAAGGACTTTAAAGCCAAATACAACAAATTCAATGCTAAACTGGCTCTCCTGAGTTTAAGTGCTTCAGCTTCCAAAACCTCAATGGTTAAGAACAAAGGTCTTATCGCTGAATCCTATGAATAGGATAAAGAAGAAGTGTCATCTGATGACAATGAGATGGTGGAGGTCAAAGTACTCATGGCACTAGCTGCAGATAATGATGCTATCAGCAAAGAAGGTGCCAGAAATGGTGAATGGGTGAAGATCTCCATGAGAAAGGTACACACTCTTCTTGAAATAGAAGACAATGATGATAGAAAAAACTATCTAGATTATTTGTGTATTGATCTAAATTATGTTAAAGAACAAAGAAATAATCTTTTGTCAAAACATAAAGATCTTGTTCATGAACTGAATACATGCAAAGAACAACTTTTAGTATTAAAACAAGCAAAACTTGATTTTCTTACCATGCAGCATGTAAACACTCAGATTCTTAAAGAGAATAAAGCCTTAAGAACATAACTGAAAGAGCTAACAACAATCACTAAAACATGGCTTAACAGTTCTAATAAAGTAAATCAGTGTATCATTGAACAAATCCCCTCTCAAAAGAAGAGAATTCTGGAAGTTGATCAACTCACTGAAGATCCCTCCAGTTCTAGGCAAAAAGACCTAGTCTTTGTAAAATCTTTAACGGATGACACAAAAGTGTCCATACCTAGTGTTGAAAGACCCTGGTTATCTGAAGCTGAAGGTTTTATTTTGCCAAATCATGATACTGGTAGGATACTCCTAGTTGAGTCACAAAGAAATACAATTGATCCTTTAGTTGCTGTCACTGACTCTTCAGGGACTGATTATGATTCAACAGATGAATCTTCAGTCTGTAGCACCCCTCTTCCTCCACTAAAGAAGTTGGATGGAGCTGAACCTGTTTCTGGGCCAAAGACTATCAGATCAATTTTGAAATCAAAATCCACATTCAAAGATGAAACTTTAAAAGGTGTCATAATAAATGAACCATTTGCAGCTCCTGCTAAGGGTAATAAAAGCTCCTCAGCTTCAAAAGTTAACTGAGCTCTTGCTGGTAAACTAAAGAGTGTGAAAATTGAAGATGATCCTCCTTTAGCTATTGTAATGAAAGAACTAAACGACCTAAAATTACAAATTAGCAAGAATCAATCATCTTACTCCATAAATAATCAACCACAACAGGTTTCCTAAATGCACTTCAAAACAAATACAAAATACAATTCAAGAAGAGTTGTGATCTATGTGGCTTAAACAATCAATCATCAAATGCTAACAGATCCAAGACTCCCACTAAAAGGTGGGTTTCTAAGTAAAACTAACCATTCTAAACGTATTTGTGCAGTATGATATCAGGAAGCCCATCTGGTACCTAGATAGTGGATGCTCAAGGCATATGACTGGTGTCAAGAGTTACCTGCACAAATACGTGGAACAGTCAGGACCTAAAGTAGTATTTAGAGACGACTCTACATGCACAACTGAAGGTTATGGCTCTATCAAATGTAATGGTATAGTGTTCACAAAAGTAGCATTTGTAAATGGTCTTAAATACAATCTAATTAGCATCAGTCAACTATGTGATGCTAAGTATATTGTTCAGTTTGATGAGAAAAGAGGAACAATCTTTAACTCCAACAAAGATGTTGTAATGATTGCTCCAAGAGTAAGAGATGTATATGTTCTTGACATGACATCTTCTGCTCAAGAATCGTGCTTCTTTGCCAAAGCTTATTAAAATCTCAACTGGCTTTGGCATAAAAGACTTGCTCATCTAAACTTCAAAACAATCAACAAATTGGCAAAACAAAATCTTGTTATTGGTCTTCCCTTACTTGTATACTCAAAGGACAAACCATATTCATTATGTGAAAAGGGAAAGCATCATAGAGCCAGTTTCAAAACAAAACAGACATTTTCTATCAAGAAATGTCTTCATCTTCTTCAATTGGACTTATTTGGACCTGTAACTCCTAGGTCCATTAACCATGAAAAGTACACCCTTGTCATTGTTGATGAGTACTCAAGGTACACCTGGGTATACTTCTTGAAGAAGAAAAGTTAAGCGCCTGAAACCATCATGTCATTCATCAAAAGAGTTGATAATCAAAATGACATCAAAGTCAAACAACTCAGAATTGACAATGGTACTGAATTCAGAAATAACATTCTTGTAAACTTCTGTGATGAAAAAAGGATTTCTCAAAATTTCTCTTCTCCCTACACACCTGAATAAAATGGTGTTGTTGAGAGGAAAAATAGAACCTTCATAGAAGCTGCAAGAACAATGCTTTCAGGATCTGTCTTTTCTAAACAATATTGGACTAAAGCTATAGCCACTGCATGCTATACTCAAAACAGATCCACCATTGTGAAAAGACATCTCAAAAATCTTTATGAAATTTTTCGTAAGAGAATCCCAAAAATCAGTTTTCTTTATGTCTTTGGATGTCCAGTTTACATCCACAATCACAAAGATCACTTAGGAAAATTTGATGAAAAAGATGATGATGGTTATCTTCTTGTATACTCACTTGTTTCCAAGGCCTTCAGAGTCTTTAACACTAGAAGATAACAAACTAAAGAAACCTATCACATCACATTTAATGAAATCCCTGATGCTATCAAATTCTCAAAACCTTCAGTTGACAACATCAACATTGCTAAAACAGAAAGATATCCACTTGATGAATATCTTCATCCTTATGAACCTTCTCAAAGGTATCAAACAAACAGTAATGATGTGTCCTTCATAGAACCATATGAATATCCTGAACCAGTTGCTCTTGAAACTGAAGTTTCATCTGACCAAAATAATCAAACTGATCACAATGATCAAAATGATCAATCTGTTCAAAATGAAGAAATATTAAATGATGATCATTCTGAACATTCCAATCACACAAATGATGAACAAATCATTGATAATCTCCCAAACACTAAAGACATTCAGATCTCGAAACACTTATCCTCTCCAAGCGTAGAGGATACTTCAGTACAAAATACAACTCCAATCCCAACTCCACCTTACCCATTCCATCAATGGTCACCCTAGCTCCTCAAGACAGATTGTCTCAATACAAACACATTAAGCTCGTGAATATCATTGGTAATCCAGGGGGTGGAATGCTTATAAGAACCATGGCCAAACAACTTAGTGCTGCTTCAGCTCATGAATGTCTGTTTGTAGATTTTCTCTCTGAAGAGGAACCTAAAAAGGTTTCTGAAGCACTAAAGCATCCTAGATGGGTTGATGCCATGCAAGATGAACTAAACCAATTTGCCAAAAACAAAGTCTGGACATTAGTTCCTGCACCTTATGGTAAAACCATAATCGGCTCAAAATGGGTTTTTAGAAACAAAAGAGATGAAACTGGAATTGTCATCAAAAACAAGGCAAGACTTGTGGCTCAAGGCTACAATCAGTAAGAAGGCATAGATTATGATGAGACCTTTGCTCCAGTTGCAAGGCTTGAAGTAATCAGAATCTTTATTGCCTTTCCCACATACATGAACTTCATAGTTTATCAAATGGATGCCAAAAGTGCATTCCTCAATGGTAAACTAAAAGAAGAAGTTTATATCAAACAACCTCTAGGTTTCGAGAGCAATGAGTTTCCCAACCATGGCTGCAAACTGGACAAAGCCTTATATGGACTTAAGCAAGCTCCTAGATATGAGACTCTCTTAACCTTTCTCATTGAACACAAGTTTGTAAGAGGTAAGATAGACAACACTTTGTTTATCTACAAAACTCAAACTGATGTGATTTTGGTTCAAATCTATATTGATGACATTATCTTTGGGTCCACCAGCACACAATTGTGCAAACAGTTCGTAAAACTAATGACTAAAAGATATGAAATGAGTATGATGGGTGTTCTCACCTACTTCCTTAGATTTAGATTAGGCAATCTGAAAGAGGCATTTCAATTAACCAAAAAAATATGTCAAGGATCTGCTGAAAAAGTATGACATATATGGTTCATCAGTGAAGACTCTAATGGTACCCCCTAACAACTTAGGACCTGATCTTAGTGGCAAATCTGTAAATGAGACTCAGTATAGAGGTATGATTGGATCACTAATGTATCTAACTGTAAGCAGACTTGTCATTCAATTCTCTACTTGTCTCTATGCAAGATATCAAGCAAATCCTAAGGAATCCCACCTTATTGCTGTTAAGAGAATTTTTAGGTACCTAAAAGGTATTCTTAGTCTTGGTCTATGGTATCCAAAATGTTCAGGTTTTGTCTTAAAAGGATACTCAGACTCTAACTATGCTGGATGCAACATGGATAGGAAAAGCACCTTAGGTGCTTGTCAGTTGCTAGGAGGCAAACTTATGAGCTAGAGTGCTAAAAAGCAGTAATCTGTAGCTATGTCCTTAGCTGAAGCTGAATATGTAGATGCTGCTGGATGTTGTGCCAACATATTATGGATGAAAAGTCAATTCACTGACTATGACATCATATATGAAAAGGTACCTATATTTTGTGATAACACTAGTGCTATTGCAATCTCAAACAATCTAATTCTGCACTCAAGAACAAAGCATATTGATATCAGATATCACTTTGTCAGAGATCATATTCTCAAAGGGGACATTAAATTACATTTCATTCCCACTCAATATCAACTTGCTGATATCTTCACCAAGCCTCTAGATAAGCCAACTTTCAAAAGATTAATCGTTGAACTAGGTATGCTGAACATTGATTCAAAACTAAAGCTTCAGCACTGCCTGAAGAAAACTGAAGCTTCAACTCTTTCATCCAAAACTGAACAAACTTTCATGTAAAATGCCAGTTTAGTTTTTTGCATACAACCTTTAACTTGCTTAGGAAAAGTAACTGAGCAATCACATATGTCTCATTCATGGATTTGTGTGAGCATGTATGGTTTTGTCACCTTCGCTGGAGCATAGATATTGGTTAATTCAAGAACTGAACAAACCTAATGTATTTTCTTTAGTTCAGTTTCGACAAATAATTTTATCTAAATCTTCAGCTATCTCTCGAGTGAAGTAACTGATCAACCATAAATGTCTCATTCATGGATTTGCATGAGCATTTGTGGTTTTGTCGCCTTTGCTAGAAGATTGATGATGATGAAGATTACAATAATCTGTTCAGCATGACATAACACCAAACCTGAACCTAGTTCAGCTTTTTCTCAAACATCAATCTTAAGGTCAGTTTTTAATAAAAGGGTGTGATTTTTTAAAATTAATATTTAAACATATTAAAAGAAGAAATCCAAAAGTTAGAATGACCTCATCATCTTTCTCTTACTTACTTTTACAGTGAATAGATGGTTGTTCACTGTTCTAGGTGTCAAATACATGTTTTGCTGACTTTCATTAAATACAAAGTTTATCACACGTTGAAAACAAACCCTAAACATTCCCATAACTTTATAACCTCAAATGAATATTACAATTTCTCAAAGAAAAATTTGTAATTTCATCAATCATATAAATCATAACAAACCCATCAACAACTCATTCTCACAAATTCATCTAGACCTAACCAAACATACACCTCAAACCAGATCAAAACTTCAAAACCCTAACTACCCTAATGGCAGAATCATCCTCACAAAATCCCACGTCACCTAAAATAACTCCTAAAGAAGAACATGTCACTTTTGATAAACCTGAAAGCCCAAATCCTTTTCTACCTACAAGTCAGGTTGATTTCACCTTTGATGAGATCACTTTCACCACCAATAATGAAGTTGCACTCCTATATCCCTCACATCCTAATCAAGAATACTTTAAGGATGTGTTAGATTTCATTTCTAAAGGTTGTCTAAATGAAGCATTTACAAGAGCCCCAACTCAATACAAAGAGTACCTGAGTGAATTTTGGTATATAGCAAAGACCTTAGAAGGCTCTAAGGTTTGGGTATCCACTCCCACAGGAGGAGTTAGAGGAGACATAGGTATTACAACCTTTAGAAATGCTCTTAGAGTACAGTACCTACCTCACTCAAGTATGTATATTCCCCCACCCTTTATAACAATAGTGAGACCATGGTTTGCAACAACAGGGTATAGGTGAGAGATTGGGGCAAAAGAAACTCCCAAAAAGAGTTGCCTTCCTCCTAGGTGAAGGTTACCAATGGCTCAAATCATGCAGTGTTTAGGTGGTAAAACAGGTGGCCTAGATCAAATATTAAATAAGGATGCCACTATCTTGTACTATCTGGCTAATGGAGTACAGGTGGATTATGCAAAGATAATATGGGAGGATCTAATTCATAAGCTGGACAAGAAGACTAGGGAAAAGATTGTTCCTTATCCTAGGTTTATATCTCTTCTACTTGAACATATGATGCTTGAATATGATAATGAGGAGCTTACCATAAACCCCATTAAGGTATTCAGTGTTCACAACTAGACACTGAAGCCAAACCAACTTGAAGAACCTCCCTTCACTACCCACATGAAGGCCATCTACAATTTAGATGTGCCTGTGGACTCCAAATCTCTAAAGCCCTCTTCACAAACTGAAGAGGTTCTCCAAAGCAAAAATCCTATAGCTAAAAGTGGACTCAGAAGAAAACAATCTTCAAAACATACATCTGAGTCTAAGACAGAGGCATCCAAATCTAAAATTGGCCAATTAGAAAAAGATACTCAGTTCAGTTTGGCCAGGGACAAAATCCTAAGCAATCCTTCACCTCCCACACTAGTGGTTGGTGAAATGCATAAAGAGGCACATCAAGCAACTGGTGGACTAACATCTTTAGGGGCCACCAGTGAAGAAGGAACCCACCCTTAGCTCAGTAGTAGAATGTCTGCATTTATTATTATTGAACATGTTTATTCAGCATCTTTCATTTGCACTCTGAGTCTGCATCGAGACATGATGCTTCAGCAGATTCCACAGCTGAAGCTGATCTTGGAATATCTGTTCCTAATGATTTCATATCTTAAAAACAGGATATGGATGAAGAAACCAAAAACTACTCATTTGATCACATATTTGTAGGATCTAATCCAAGTGTTCTTGTAGATAAAACCAAATCTGCTAGAGATGGGTTAAAAACTGCCCACACTGATTCAGGTGCAAATAAGGAATCCAGAGCTAATGCCATCTCACTTAAAGTAAAACTAGAGGATTTATCAAATATATTGAAAGATACAAGATCTGCCTTCTTTACTCTTGACTCTCCAACAGATGAGCCAATCATTGTTTCAGATAAGAGTAAAGAGGAAGAGGAGGTTTCAAAGGATAAAGACATTGAAGCCACTTCTCATGATAAACCTGAAGACACTTCAGTTCCACCTCCTCCATCTCCAAAATTAGCTCAAATACAAGAGTTAATGGCTCAGGTTCACTTACTTCAATCTCCAAAGGAAGAGCTGGAACAAGCAAAAGCCAAAGCTGAAACAGAAGTTGCATCTATGAAAGCTAAGCCCTCATATCCAGACATCAACCAGCTTACTGAACATCTGGTAACTTCTTTGAAACCTAAACTATCCAAACTCTTAGCCTCACATGACTTTGCTAGCTGCTTACCAACTGAACTGAAAGAGCTCCCCTTAAAAATCACTGGATTATTTGGAGAGATTAAAGAGCTAAATAAGCATGTTAGAGACATGGAAATAGAGCTGCATGGGGATCTAAAAGAGATTCCAACAAAACTAGAGACATTCACTTCTACTATCTCCAGTATTTCATCCCATGTAGCTGAACTGAAGAACATTCAATGGGAACTTCCAGTAGAGTTTCTTTATTTGCCAAGTCAAGTTTCTTCAGTTCAAGAAAAGCTCTAGACTTTGGATTCTCTTCTAAGTCTTTTGCATAAGGTTACTAATACCTTGAACAGGTTTTCCACCATGGTGGAAAATGTATCAGGAGCTGCAAGCATGAATGTTCCTTCAGTAGGCAAAGCGACTGCTTCACCTGCTGAGGGGGAGAAGAACACCAAAGATGCTAACACAAACTTGAAAGATGAATTAATTGATCTTTTGGGCAAAAATGTTGTGACACATTACTACACCAAAAAGTTACTCTTTGATAAATACTATGACAAGATGCTAAAAAGAAAGAAAATCCCTAAGATCATAAAATGTGAAGTTCTCACAAAGAAAGGCCCTATCACACTGAAAATATATAGGGAAGACGGGTTTAATGAAGTCATCTCAAATCTCAAGGTCATTGATCTACATTTGGGAGAATGGAGAGAAGTAATACAAGCTTGTCCGAACAAAAGTGAAAAATGATGGAAAACCATTTATGATCTGGAAAAGACAAGATTAGATCAGCTGACTCAAACTAAACAAGAACTCAAGATTGACTTAAACAAACCCCTCAAAGAACAAGATCCTCTGAATTTTTTCAAAATTACGAGATTTAAAAAGAAAATTATTACAAAAAGAATTTTAATTTTACAACTATTTTTCTATTTTTTATGATTTTTCTAAAAGAAAGAAATTAACTAAAATCTATTTAAATTCCTAGAAAATACAAATTAAACTAGAAAAATAAGGAAAAATTGTTTTTTTAACAACTACAAAGGTGCAGAAATTAAGTGGAACAAAAAGCCCTAATTTTTATAAACTAATTGTACCCTAATTTTATCAATTAAAACTAAACCCTAACTTTTATTAAACTAAAAACAAAAATATAAAAACTATTTTAATATTCTAGAAAGACAAGGTAGAAAGTGTAATAAAGGAAAACAAAGGGTAGGCGGGATAAATGCTAGAAATTTACACTTCAATGAAAACGGGTGCCCCTTAACTATCAAGAAAGTACCATTTAACCCCACGATCTAGCTTATTTTTGGCTTATTAAAAAATGGTTTTCAGCAAAAACTCAAAACTACAAAGTTATAAAGGAACTTATTCTCTACAACATTAATAAAGACACTTTCTACTTTTAACAAGAGAATAAGCTAGAAAATTGAGCTTTTCAAATCTGTACAGAACAATGGTTTAACATTCTTTTTTTAGACAATGGCTTATTTCTAGCTTATTTCTTGATGAAAATGAAAAACAAAAGAAGCTTTATGTAGATTAGGATATGTACTAGAGATTTCTAAAAAAATAAGCTAAGCTCTAACAAAAATAACAAGAAAATTGAACTTAAAAAGTGCAAGTTTTAGCTTAAACTGAGATTAAGCTTTTTCTTATAAGCTAAACAGCTTATTTCTAATCCTAAAAAGCTGAAATTTTGAATTTAAGCTATACTATGGATTTAAAGCTAGCCTAGATAAAAGCTTTTAACTATTACAACTAGGAATAAGAAATCAATGAGAAAATAAGCTAGAAATCTATAGGACTGCTATACTACTTTTGTAATGAAAAATAAGCTAGTCTAGAAGCTTGGAAATGAGAATTAAGTGGTGATTTATAAGGAACTAATGGAATACTTCTTAAATGCTTAAATCTAAGGTCTAAATCCTAATCTTATAAGCTAAGAAGACAGCTTAAAAATAACAAGCAACAACAGTACTAACTGAATTAGTACTGTTGTTTGCTGATGCAATTGACCAAACTCTAAAGTGCAGGTTAAATCCCTTACCTAAGATCTCTCATTCTAGCTCACCTCTTGTATCTAAGACTACTATCACCTAAATTGAACACTAAAAGGCTTAAAATCTCTGAAATCTAAGACACTAATCACTTAAATTGCCCTGGTGCTGGCACAAACTCATTGAGCTCAAAACTTTGTAATTCAACTTACTAATTTTCAAAACCTGTTCCAGCACTTTATAACTTTGATAAACCCCTCAACTTAATAAAAGTCTTTGACAGAATGATGTTGACTTTTAGAGTCAAAAACAGCTTGAACCAAACACTCCTTAAGTTTTCTGTCCAAACTAAAATTGTACTTAAAAACTATTTAAAAACTAATTCAGCTAAAACCTTTTAGCTACTCAACCTAGAACTAACCTAATTAAGCTAGTTGAACAGTAAAAATCCTAGCTTATTAGGAAGAATAAGCTAGTTTCTCTCCTAGCTTATTACACTAACAATGACAGTTTTAAAAGAAACTACTAATTAAGGTATTCTAACTATAAAAACTTTAAGGCAAATGCATATCTAAACAAACTAAACAAAATTGAACATGATTTAGTTCACACATAGTCAAGAATAAGCTAGTTTATTAAGCTCAAATTCTACTTATGAAATTAAGAAAATCAAACCTGAAATTGTGTTGTCTCAGAACCAAGCCACTCTTGTTGAGTGAGTGGCTTAAATCATGAACCTAATGGCTCCTTAGCCTCTAAACCAATGAGCTTAAAGCTCCATAAGCTATATTAGCTTATTACTCCTTTTAGCTTCCAAATAAAATCAAATGAACACTTATGAGCTCAAATAGACTAAAAACAGTTTTAAAAAGCTTCTAGTGTCATTAAAACACTTTTAAAACAAGAGAAGATAAAATAAGCTAATTTGAGCTTATTTGACCAACAGTTGACTTTATTTGACTTTTTTTTTAAAAACTTTGACTTGTGTAAGTAGAATGAGAGAAACTTATAAGAGCAACTAGAAAGGCTTTTAGAACAGTATTGAAATAAAATGAGAGCTTAAACTGAAATTAAACTTGATATTAAAGAAAACAACGATTACAAGAATTCTCAAGAAAACTACAACTGAAAATTAAAACAGCTAACTAACTCCTAGATAGCCAACATGGCTTTACGTAAGACCTATTTATACTACAAGATAGAAAATTCTAGGTCTTTGCTTGTTGGAGTTTTCTCGCTCTGAGGACAGAAATGCTCTTGTGTTTCTTGTGTGAGTGTAAACATCAAAAGTAATCCTAAAGCATCCAAGTTCATACCTTGTCTTCAATTTAATTAATCACAAATCAGCATTGGATTTGCAAGAACAATGTGGGATTGCCAAATGGGATTTAGGGGTTTAGTGGAGGTGGGGGTGATGGTTTAATCTCTTGGGTAATTTGTGAGATTGAGTGTTTTGGGAAGAGGTTTTGGAAAGTCAAACCAAAAATGAAAGGTTAGTCTGGGTTATAGGAATTGTCGAGAAAACTTGGGGAAGATAAACAGTAGTTTAAAAACGCTTGGGGGGAAAGTTTGGGTAAATGGCAACATAAGTCCCTCATGGTGTTAAGCCTTGTTGCATTCATCGTCCTTGTTGTTAAAACCTTTTGGGGACTTGGCAATTTCAGTCCCCAAAGGTTATTTGACTAATTACACCACACGTCCTTGGTGGTTATAAGTCTTAGGACTTGACAGCTTTTGGGTCTTGATGTATAACTTTTGCATATTGCATTTTGGCCCTTCTCTCTTTTCCTCTTAATTTCTCTATAAATAACAAGTTTAGATTTACAAGTTTAGTCCCTAAACTTATATTTCCTTGACTTTTTGGCTATCGGGTTGACTGTGGTTTGACTTTTTCAGGCATGGCGTTGGACTTTGACTTGTCTTTTCCTGCTTTTCCATACCGTGACCGGTTTGTCGTTTTGGCTTTCATTTCGTCCTTTTCTTAGTATCGCGTTCCTGCACAATACAATTAGAAAAACAAGCGTATATTTGGCATTTTAAGTCCGTTTTTGGTTATTTTAGCTCGTTTTTAAAAGTAAAAGGTATGTGTAATTACACACATACCAACAGGTTTGCCACCATGGTGGAAAATGCATCAGGAGCTACAAGCATGAATGTTCCTTTAGCAGGAAAAGCAACTGCTTCACCTGCTAAGGGGGAAAAGAACACCAAAGATGCTGAAGCAAACATGCAAAAACAATTAATTGATCTTTTGGGCATTAAGGTGGTAGAACAATACCACAGCAAGAAGTTACTCTTTGATAAATACTGTGACAAGATGCTGAAAAGAAAGAAAAGCCCTAAGATCACAAACTGTGAAATTCTCACAAAGAAAGGCCCTATCACATGAAGTCATCTCAAATATCAAGGTCAGTGATCTACATTCGACAGAATGAAGAGAAGTAATACAAGCGTGTCTAAACAAAAGTGAAAAAGGATGGAAAATCATTTATGATATGGTAAAGACAAGATTGGATCAGCTGACTCAAACTGAACAAGAATTCAAGATTGACTTAAACAAACCCCTCAAAAAACAAGATCCTCTGAATGAGCTAAATGAGTTAGCTAACAAGAAAAGAAAAAGAACCAGTGACTTAAAAGACCATTCCAGATCAACAAAGAAACACAAGTCATCAAGTTCAGCATGAAGAAGAGGGTCATTGAACAACTAAGACAGCAAAATGGAAACCACTTGTAATAACTTTATCTTTTGTAAATGTATTGTAATGAAAGTTAGAATGAATGGTTATCAGTTTATGTTGTTCAATTCATATCAATTGTGTAAGAAGAAGTTGCTTTGCTCACTTACAATTGATTTTAACTTAGGCTATTTGTATATTCAAATAGGAGGAGATTGTTGGGTTCGGTTCCTGATCCCTTCAGTCTTTTAGTAGATTTAAACATAAAATCCCCTAAGTGTTTCTCAAGCTGAAGTCTTTCAGCTTGAGTCTCTAAAGCTTTTTCAGCGTCAGTTCTTCAGGTCCTTAGAAGATTGGGAAGTATCTTTACTTTAATTTATGCTGCGGTACAGAAACTGAAGAAGGCCCTTGGTTGGAGCTTTAGTTTAGCTTAGTTGACAATTCCAAACTGAACGTTGTCTATCTCCTTAATAGAAGCTAAAACGTGTTGTTTCACTTCTAGAAGGTTTACAAGGCGGGAAAAAGATTGCCTTATGTCAAAAGGAATAAAGCAATCTCCTTGGGAAATGTTACATCTAAAGTTGGTATAGAAGTACATTAAACTTTCCCTAAAGGACTGTACCTGGTACTATAGAGCATGCATACATTAAATGATAGCTCAACCACCTATTTAATGCTTGACATATGTATTAGGCTAACTTATGAACCCTAATCCCTTTGCCTATAAAAGGAAAGGGATTCCAAGAATAAATGTCATCTCTTCTAATTAATGTGATACACATTGAAGAGTTCATTTATATCTCAAACAAACTGACTCGTACTACTGAAAGATGAAGCTTCAATTTAGTCATAACAAGTTTGTTTTCTTATTCTCATAACTTTGGTTAGAGAATAAGTTCAAAGGAGATAACACCCCAATTGTCATTCAAACACCTTGCTATTCCGCAAGAAAGGTGTGTCATAGATTCTTTATTTGATTCTAATAAAAGTCTATACGTTGAAAAGTACTTATGTGTGTTTTAAACTTGTTCTTTATATTGGTTATATATATATTTGTTTAAAACTCACTTTGTTGCTATGGAATGTGGTTAAGTCTAAATTGATAAACTTCATATCACATTCCAAGGGACCAACAGTAATGACAATCGCTCTCAAGTGGATTTACAAAGTAAAGCTTGATGAATATGGTAATGTTTAGAAAAACAAGGCACGGTTAGTAGCCAAGGGATATCGTCAAGAGGAGGGTATCGATTTTGAGGAATCATTTGCACCTGTTGCATGAATCGGGGCTATCAGAATCTTCATTGCAAATGTCGCCAGCAAGAACATGACCATCTACCAGATGGATGTCAAGACTGCATTTCTGAATGGCGAGCTAAAAGAAGAAATCTATGTCAGTTAACCAGAGGGTTTCGTTGATCCAGATCATCCTAGACACGTCTATCGTCTGAAGAAGGCTCTTTATGGATTAAAGTAGGCTCCCAAGACGTGGTATGACACATTATCAAGGTTTCTTCTGGATACAAGTTCTCCAAGGGTGTAGTTGATCCAACGTTATTTACTCGCAAAACAGGCAAACATATTCTTCTTGTTTATATTTATGTAGATGATATTATATTTGCCTAGACTGATCCTAAAGCTTGTGACATATTTTTAAAAGATATGAGTTCAAAATTTCAGATGTCAATGATGGGACAAATGTCGTTTTTCTTAGAATTACAAGTTTCTCAAAGTCCCGGATGCATCTTTATTAATCAATCAAAATATGCTCTTGAAATTATAAAGAAATATGGAATGGATTCTTGTGACCTTGTAGATACACCAATGGTGGATAGATTAAAGCTAGATGAGGACTCCTTAGGGATTCCAATTAACCAGACGCAATTTCAAAGTATGGTCGGCTCACTAATGTACATCACTAAGAGCAGACCAGACCTTGTATTTGCTGTGTACATGTGTGTTAGGTATTAGGCTTTGGCTACCAAAAAGCACTTTAAAGCAATTAAGCAGGTCTTTCGGTACCTCAGATGAACCATTAACTAGGGTCTTTGGTATCCGAAAGACACCGCTATAGCACTAACGGCCTATGCAAACGCTGACCATGCAGGTTGTCAAGATACCCGGAGAAGTACATCGGGAAGTGCTCATTTTCTTGGAGACAAATTAGTGAGTTGGTCATCGAAGAAGCAAAAAAGCACTGCTATCTCAACAACAGAGGCTGAATACATTGCCATGTCTGGATGTTGTGCTCAAATCCTTTGGATGAGACCACAGCTAACAGACTACGGCTTTGCATTCAATAATATACATCTGTATTGTGATAACATAAGTGCTATAGCTCTCTGCTGCAACAATGTCCAGCACTTTTGGTCAAAGCACATCGACATACATCACCATTTCATAAGAGAGCAAGTAGAGAGTGGGGTGGTTGAACTTTACTTTGTGACGACGGAGTATCAACTTGCGGACATATTCACAAAAGCATTACCAAGAGAGCGGTTCAAATTTCTACTCCCGCGACTTGGAATGAAGAGTATGTCTTCGGAAACTCTCAAACGTCTTCAAGAAGAAAAGGATGAGTAAAGGATAGTCTTCATGTATCATATGTACATATGTTAAAACCAAAAACAAAATACAAAAATATAAAACCTACAAAACCATAAAAATCAGAAAATAGAAAATTTCAAAAATATATTTCAAGACATGTCTTCTGAAAATCGATAATATTTACGGACCTAGAAATGTCGTTCAACAATGACACGAGTATTTAAATAAAGTTCGAGCAAACGTTCAAACATTTTAAAATATGTCTCTATGGCTTGCAGTTATTTCAGACTGAAACCCGCTTTTCAATCTGAGGAAAGCATGTCGTCAAAAAGACAGCTGTTCCTGACAACGGGTAATTAATTTTTCCCGGGCATGGATTACTTCATATCCACGCATCATAGGAGTGATGTACGTTTCAGTGCGTTACTTCTTTGAAAAGAAGAGAAGTCTTCTTTTTAACCAGATAATTTTTTCTTAATTGATTCTTCAAAATTATTTGTGTTAACCACAGTGGAAAAAGTGTTGTTAGAAAATTAATCAGGTTGTGCTTTTAAAACAAATTTGACACTTAATCAATGAATACAACTCTTTAAATAGAAAATGGGTAATTGTTTGAGGAGGAGAGTGATTTCAAATTTATTTCATCAAACGGGTTTCTAAAGCATCACACAATTAACGGGAAAAGTTTTTGTATTTAAAACGGGTTATAATTTGAAAGGGAGTCAATTAATTTTAACTCAAAGGGCCAATATTGTCAGTTAGAAAGTATAGGGACTTAGGTTCAATTTGCTTATTTGTTTCTTATCTCTCAATAACCCTTGCAATACTTTAAACCAAAAAATAATAGATGCTAGAAACCCCAAGGACTAAAACTGCCAAACTCTAAAACTTATGACTAGATAAGGCAGCGGTTTGCCCAACTGGTCAAACTTTCTTTTACTAGTCAAACTTTAAAACACACACTCTCTCATACAAACCGCCACCATGATTTGCCACATTTGATTCTTGATCTTAAGTGATTTTCTTGCAAAAGGTAACACTAGAACTCTATTCTATACGATTAGTTGTTACTGCAGAATCTCTAGATATATACCTAGGGTTTTCGAAAATTAAAATGTTGTTAGGTAATGTAAATTGAATGCTAGGGTATATGCGTTTAGGGCTATTAAACACTCGATCATGAATGATTTCGTGTAGATAAAACACATCTGAGCTCTTAGATTGATTTTTCTCGCGCTTTTAATCGAAATCAATTTGAGTGTTTGGTAGTGTGTTTTGAGTACTGGGATATGTTCCTTAGGCCTAGATGATGATGGTTTGATGTTTAGTTTCAATCTTCAATCACTCGTATGCATGATATGATAATTTTCGTTTAAAGTTTGACTTTAGAAAGTTAACAAAGGTTTGGTTGTGGGTGTAAACTATTTGAATGTGTTTAGTTGATGTTATGATGTCAAAAATAGTGTAGCTAATCAAGATTGCATGCAACCCCTTATTAATTTTAAATGAAACGAGGTTTAAAACTGTAAGGCTCAAACTTTGGATGTAATAGTGAAAAGGAAGGTTTAGGTTGTTCTAAATGATTGCTAGAGGCGTTAAGATGATCTAGTATGCCTTGGATTGTGTTTTGATTAGCCAAAATTGTTAGAAAAATGTTGTTTAAGTTATGTGTTCAAGGCAGCGGTTTGCATAAAATTCTAGGTAGTAGTTTGCTTGTTAATCTAAGCAGCGGTTTGCTTGATTATCTAAGCAGCGCTTTGCTTTATGTTTGTAGGTAGCGATTTGCTATATATTTTAATAATTTAATAAAGTAGGGAAATGGCAACGGTTTGGTAAATTATTCTTTTAATATTAAAATAATCAAACCTCTATTTTGAATTTTTTCCAAACGGCAGTGGTTTGATTAAATACTAATAAAATATTTATAGCGATTTGGTCACAAAGGTTTAAGGATGAATATTATTTTTTATATATTAATAATATTTTATTCATAGCGGTTTTTCAATCATCCTTAGTCAGCGGTTTTCCCAAACCACCATGTGGCAAAATTGATTCGCAAGATAGTACGTATATAAAATACCTCAAATGCAAATCTCAACCAAATGCCCTTAACTAAGGGAAAATGTCAAAATCTACACAAAGAGATAAAATATATAAGAATCAAATCAATGATAAAAAGATTCCGGAAGAGATATTCCCGGAGTGGGTGCCCATCGACAAGAGTAACTTCGTACTGGATGTACTAAAGTCTTAGAGAAATCCTATCTTTCCGATTATTGTGGACTTACGGAAGAACACTAACTTCTTCAGGGCTTTCACATCATCCTCTATGATTCCGGCGATTTACATTCAGCAGATTTGGGCACCATGTGTTTCAACTCATCTACTGGGTTGTACAGCTGTCAGCTAGATGAGCAATGGTTCAATCTTCACAAAGATCTTCTCAGAGATGCACTTGATATCACTCCAACTAATGACAATAATCCTTTTGTGTCTCCACCTTCTAGTGATACAGTAATCGACTATGTCAACACTCTAGGATACCCCAGCACGCTCAGGAATGTGTCTGCTATGTCTGTTAATGCTCTCTACCAACCATGGAGAGTAGTCTTGTCCATGATTAACATGTGCCGTACAGGTAAAACTTCTGGATATGACCGACCAAGACATCCTATACTGCAAATACTTTGGGGTATCACTCATCGCTCCAACATTGACTATGCTGAAAGGATTTGGGAAGAGTTTGTTCAATCCATACAAACCTTTCTCACTGACAGGAAGAATCTAGCTACTGCTTCGCGTGGAAAGAAGAAGACCGCTCTTCTATTTATCCCAAACTTCAGATTCACCAAGCTAATCATCCATCACCTGAGAACCAAGCACAACATTCATCCAAGGACTGGTTCGCCTCTTCACTATTCACACGATGAAAACATTCTGAACACCCTCAGGTTTGTTGGAAAGCATGGTAGGGAAATATTTAGGATACCGATACCTGATGCGCTTCTCACTGATGAAATCAAAGGAGCACCCTACTACAACGATTATCAAGAGCATGTTGCCAAGTATCAACAAATTCTAGATGCAGAACGTGGCAAGGCAGAGGAAGGAGGAGCAACAGAGTCTTCTAAAGCTACTAAGGTCACTAAACCCAAAGCAGCTAAGGTCATAAAACCTGCTGGTGACCCGGCTCCTAAGAAAAGAAAGATGGTCAAAGAAACTCTGGATGATCCCTTGCCTGCTAAAAGATCAAATGTTGGTTTAGTGGGAAAAAGGCGCAAGGCTAAAAGTCCACTCAGGTTGATTAATAAACCCAGTGATGAAGGTGTTCCAGTTGAGGAACCTGCACATGATGATGAAAAAGTAGATCTTCAACAGGCCCTGGAGCTAAGTCTAAAAGATCAAGGGGAACGAACTCAGGGACCAGCTCGTCCTGTGGTATTGAGAGAGCCTGACTCTGAGAAATTCCAACCGCTTCCAGAGGTGCAAGGAAAGGGAAAAGAGAAAGTCATTGAGGAACAAGCTGCTCACGATCTACTCACCCTTCAGACTCCAAGGAAGAAGAGTCCTGCAGAATAATTCATCTTTCAGAGGTGCCCTCCTATGCCCATTGAGTCCTCTACACATGCTGAGTCACCTTTCATGGATGCGGAACTAAATCTGACTGATAGTGAAACAGAATCTGATGAGGAAGCATCTAAGATCAATGCTAGAAATCAAGAAGGAGGCCAGGCTGGACCAAACCCTGGTGTACAAGATTGGTGGCCAGTGGACCATGACCCTGGTGTACAAGATGAAGGCCAGGTGCAGCAACCCTGGTATTTTGGGGGGGGGGTTTGGGGGGGGGGGGGGGGGGGGGCGGGGGGGGGGGGGGGATGGTGGGGTGCCGAGTCTCAACTTCAATCGAGTCATGTGGTTCATGATGGACCAAACCTTGAACATATGGACTTAGGGACCTCTGATGCCTCAACTCAGCAGAAACCTGAGCAAATGGATGAGGCGTTTACAATGACTGCATACCCAAATGTTTAGGAAAACCTCAAACTGCTAACTGAAGATCAGGTGATTCTTGAAGAACCTGCTAGCTCCACTGGAACCTTTGTCCTCTCTTCAAAACCTTGATAAAGATCTCAGCTTCACTGATCAGTTCTTCATGGAGAAGACACAGGAAGAAGAACTAGGGAAAACCAATGCTGAAGCAGAGGTTCAGTCAATGGTTTCGGTCCCTATTCATCAAGACACCTCCTTGGTTCCCCCAATGACCACTCCGGTTATTGATCTCACGACGATGCAATCCGACTATCTACTACCAAAATCAACAGTAACAACCTCAATAATCACAACAACAATATCTCTTCCACCACCTCCTCAACCATAACAAAGCACCACAGATCCGATCCTAGTAAGTCGCATAGGTGAGCTGGAACAACATATGGCGGACCTAATCCAAAACAACTTAGCCCTGGAGGAAAGGTTGGACAAACAAGGGACCTGGCTATACAACTTGTAGAATCTTAATATTCCCCACAAGGTGAGCCAAGCAGTTGATGAGATAGTCACTGATGCGGTAGATTAGGCAATGCAAGCTCAACTTCGAGTTCGCTTCAGAGATCTCCCCACTGTTGATATGAAGGAAATTCTTCAACAATGGATGTTTGAAGATGACTCCTACAAGGCTCATACCATTCACAATGACCTGTACGAAGCTCTATAAAAGTCATTGGAGTTAGATTATTTAAATCAACGTCTAGCTGATCAGGAGGAAGCTCGTAAAAAGAGACGAAAGAGACGTGATGTACCAAGAACTCCTCCTGGGTCTCCACCTTCACAGCCACCACCTCTACCTCCTCCAGCAGGTACGTCTCGTACTCCAGGTACTTCAAGAGCATCAGGGTCTTCTTAGTTTCTGCCACCTCCTCCTCTTCCATCTATTGGTACATTTAGATTTGCTTAGCAACAAGGCAATAAAGCTTCAAGTTCGTCCAAGACGGCAGTCTCAGCATCACAATCTATGGCTTGGACTACATCTGACACTAGATATGAGTCAGCTGGTGTCTTTGGGACTCACGAGTTATCTCCTAATGACTCTCTGATGCAGGATGATTCCATTCCCGAAGAGCAGGTACATTTGTCTGATGATGAAGACTCCGAGACTGATCACCAATCAAAAGCTGACTCGAGAAAAGACTGGTGGAAACCACTACCTGAAGAGGAAAGACCAGCGACTCCTGAACCTACCTGGACCATTCCTTCTTCCAACAAGTCAGATGTTGCGAACAACTGGGCCTCTGCATTGGCCACAACCTATGAGCACCCTGCTGAGAATTCATTACTTGCCAAGACTGGAGACATGACGACTTTCCTGAAATGGTACTGCCGACAAGTGAACAAGACCACGCTTACACAAGCAGATTTCGAAGGGCAGGCTTATGAAGTTGTCAAAGCATTCTACCCAGATGTCGTTCACCTTCAGTTCCAGATGGAGGAGTGTCACAAGATGCTCACAGATCAGGTTAACTGGGCGAATCCTGAAGGAGATCAAGTCAGAATCAATGTCAACCGACCACTGCCTCTCGGTGGACCTCCAGGTCATGTTACTATTCAAACATAATTTTTCTTTAATAAAGACTTGGAGTATTTACGGTATGGCAGCAAGGGAAGCTGTCCAGCACTCTCGATTTCCAAGATGAAGGCTGCTAACTACCCTGACTTTGGTCTTGAACTACTAGTGCCGGAGCAAATGTGGATTGATGATGTGTGTACCTATGACATAAGTGCAAAATATGGCATATCTCA
>BQNB010008348.1:60412-90282 GCA_026074375.1 Tanacetum coccineum | reverse complement strand
ATCCCCGCTAGTCAATCACCATATGTCACTTACGCACCTAAAAGGCCTACTAGCTGGAGCACTAAATTAGGGCAGGACCACACGCAAACTAGGGTAGGCGTACCCATCCACTCTAATAATCACACAAATACTGGGTAGGCGTACCCATCCGATCTAAACAATTATGCAACACATAATATTCAAATAGCAGTCATAAGCACATATCTTGTCCCAAAAAACAAAACCACATTTCGCACAGTTCAATTCAAAACAGTTCAAAACACATTTTAGTATCATTTTCCCCCAACGGAAAACAGTAGAAAAATAGGGCTACAAGAACTCACCTCAAGCAAGTCTTTAGCAACCAAATCTCAATTACACAACAAATGCAATGACACCCACACACGACCTAGTCCAGTTAATGTCCCATTTTAATCATTCATTCCCATAACAATCTTCACGTTTGATGCATTGAGTTTAGACGCGTTGTATAATTACCCATAACAATTTAGTGGTGTGATGGTTGAAGACATATCTCAACAATCATATCAATCCCATTACTTAATAATACATACTTATACTATTTAAAGAAAATAGATAAGTAATATAAATAAATATTTATAATTAGTAATTATAAATATATCCCAATAAGTCTATTCGGTAACCTTAGTCATCGTAAAAATAAACATAATATGGTTGAAAATGGAACGTTTACTCATAATAAACATATTAGAGAAGTTTCGAGAAAAATTATATTTTTCGTCTTTTAGTGAATTTATTAAATAAATAAAATAATAAAATAATATTTTATTATTTAAAATCAAAAATCAGGATTTTAGAAAAAATTTCTAAGTATAAACTTTTTACTAAATTTCGACATGACCCGTACGTTCAAACAACATTTTCCAAGGTTTTTAACCTTAATTTCAAACACTTTTCAAACATTGGATACTTTTCCAATAAAATTCTAAAATCTTGATCTTTAACGCTTACTAAATCATTTTCCCCAAAATAGCGTTCAATATCACTTCGTAAATACATTTCACTTTCAAAGAGTCTGTCAAAACTTTTATAACGACTAAATATCGCTTATTAAGCTTTAAGGCCCAATAAGGGTTCATTAAGGTATTTATAAGTCAAAAATACGATCCAAGTCCAAAACCAAGGTCCATTTAAATACATAAGCTCATACTAATAAGTGGAAAATAATCCGAACCACAATAAGCCCTCCCATTAAGCTACGACTTAAATAGGCTTATTGGGCCGTGAGTCCATAAGCTCCACAATACATATATTAAGCTTAACCATAAGCTAATAAGCTGCGTATCGCATTTGGTTACCACGATAAGCTATAAAAATAGTCCACAAATATACGCCATATGCCGAAAATAGTCAAAGTCATTTTCTTAGTGATTTTGAAAAGTGGTGTGGCATTTAAGCCCAAAATAAGCCATGAAACATATATTATTCAACCATCACGACCACGACCACAACATCAAGGTTAAAAACATTTTGATAAGGTTAACCACAACATTTTGTTTGAACGTACGGGTTAAAAGTGTTTGTGGTTGAATAACACTTTTCAACCACTTTTCAACCATCAAGGTTAACCACAACATCAAGGTTCAAACATATGTTGCTAGATAGCTTATTTTTTATTTCAGCTAGAAATAAGCCTGAATAAGCTATACAAGCTACAATAAAAAATAAGCTATCTAGCAACATATGTTATTCAACCATCACGACCACAACATCAAAACTACAAAAACCACCAAGAATAAAAATAACATAATAATAACCTCCAAAAAAGAATATTATTCACAAATAACCATAAATCATCACAATTCTCATAAAATCACCACCGTCAACACGGTATATTATCTGAATAAACTAACAAAAGTCAAATAGTCAAAGGACTATAAATGAAATATTCAGAACACAAAAAGAGAAAATGTTACACTTGGTGAAGATTGATGCATCCCTTGTCTCCTATTGAGACTGGGACCGGGGGGGGGGGGCCCATGGTATTCCTAGGGGGGCTCGGGGTGTCGTTCTTTGTGTCGGGATCACTTAAAAGTCGAAAACTCAAACCGTAAAACTATTTTCCAAAAGTTACCTTAGCCATTTTTATTTACTTTTAAAAATAATAGTTGTTCCAATTCACTTAGAGTATTTTACTTAACATATTTACATGTTTTATTCCCTAAAACTAATTTTTGGGACATTAAGGTCGTGTCGGGACTCAGTGTTTTTTGGCATTTTTTAAATTTCACGGGTTAACCACCCGGAACTTAACTAACATAATAATAACCTCTAAAAAGGACTATTATTCACAATAAACCATAAATTACCACAATTCTCAACAAAATCACCACCGTCAACACGGTATAAAATCTGCATAAATTGGCAAACGTCAAATAGTCAAAGGACTAAAAATAAAATATTCATAACACAAAAGGGGCAAAGGTTATATTCTGCCCCCCCTTAAAAGAATTTCGACCCCGAAATTCAACTACTATCATCACTAAACAAATGCGGATACTTCAATTTCATCTGATCCTCACGTTCCCACGTGAATTCAGGTCCACGTTTCAAATTCCACCGAACCTTGACAATGGCAATTCTACTCCGCTTTAACTTCTTAAACCCTTTCTCTAACATATCCACAGGCTCTTCCATAAAATTTAACTTAGCATCAACTTGGATTTCATCCACGGGCACTTGCAGTGTTGGGTCAGCCAAACAATTCTTAAGATTCGACGCGTGGAACGTGTCATGAACACCATCTAATTCCTCAGGCAAATGTAACCTGTAGGCTACGGGGCCTACTTTTTCAATAATTTCAAAAGGTCCAACAAATCTAGGTGTTAGTTTCCCTTTCTTCCCAAAGTGTACCACACCTTTCCAATGTGACACTTTGAGCAAAACATAGTCACCTACACTAAACTCTAGAGGCTTCCTTCTCTTATCAGCAGAACTTTTCTGACGATCAAACCGCAGCCTTAAGTCTATCCTTAATCTGCAAGATCTTCTCAGTAGTCTCCTGTACTAATAGGTCTATCATTGACTTCATCAACCTCAAACGGAGCAAATTCACACTACACATGACTAAACTAATGTTATAACGAAACTCAACCAACGGTAAGGATGTAAACATCCCCAACTTCACCCGAAGGTCCTGGACCCGCAGCTTTAAGCATGTCTTCCAAAGTTTGAATAGTACGCTCACTCTGACCATCGGTCTGAGGGTGGTAAGTCGTACTCATGTCTAAACGAGTTCCTAATGCCTCTTGCATTGACTGCCAAAACCTTGTGGTGAAACGACTATCACAATCCGATATGATCGAGATCGGCACACTATATCTATTAACTATCTCATTCAAATACAATCTAGCCAATCTATCCGTCTTATAATCTTCACGCATAGGTAGAAAATGAGCAGACTTAGTCAACGGGTCCACAATGACCTAAATTATGTCATGCCCACTACTAGTCCTAGGCAACTTAGTCACAAAATCCATAGCTATTCCTTCCCACTTCCATACGAGAATTTTAGGTTGCTGGAGCAAGCCAGATGGCCTTTGATGCTCAGCTCTTTGTAACCTGTAATACAAGTTCAAACACTGTCTTAACATACTCAGCTATGTCATTCTTCATACCCGGCCACCAATACTTATCTCTAAGGTCATAATACATCTTATCAGCTCCTGGGTTTATCTGAGTTACTTCGACTTATGGAGCTTTCATAAGTTATCAGGGTTTCTCAACTATCAACCCTTCAAAGGCACCCATATTCGATCAGGTAGTACAAAGTCCCATACCACTTCTTTTGTTCTATCATCAATCCTATCATATTCTGCATTTTGTAGACTCATTCATAGTCTATTCTGAGCCGCTAGTATCATTATCCTTGATGACTCGATGAAGGGTCATATTCAGTAGGGTATAACTCTCATAGGCTTTACTCTTTCCTTGCCTACTTAGGGCATCAGACCATCCACATTCGCCTTTAATAGCGCATAAGATAGACGAAATGTCAACTGTCATAATCAGCTAACATCTCCAGTTCTAGCGACGTTGTCGCATATTCAAAACTCTTTCTGATTAATAATATGCTGAAGACTTCTTATGATCCTATATAGATGGAACACTCTTGGTCCCTTACAGTATGTCTTCAAATCTTAAGTGGTAAGAAACACAATGTCCCAATTCTAAATCATGGGTCGTATAATTCTTCTCATGAATTTTCAACTGCATAGACGCATAGGCTATCACTTTACTCCTGTCTCATGCATTGTAACACGCAGCCTAGTCGTAGCCCGGACGGCTCAGATTAATCAGATAGATTCATTAAAAGGTCTTCGGTCCATCAGGATGACCGCGAGAGCTAGAACCAGAGCGCATTACACAAAACTTATCCTTTATAGTTTGAAAATGCCAATTACTGTTCCTTACCCCAATTGAAAGTCATACCTTTCTGAGTCAGAGAGTTAGTAAGGAATTAGCTGTCTTAGAAAAGTACTTAATGAACCTACGATATTTTAGCCAGTCAATCCTGAGAAAGAGCGAAACCTCAGACGAAGTTCTAGGGGCTTTTCCTAGTTTTCATGATGCAACGCTTCGATTTACTAGGGAATACATGAATCCTCCATTATCATTTAATCACATGCCCAAGAACTGCACTTCTTTAAGCCAGAATTCACACTTAGAAATAAGACTGATTAGCTTAGCAGTGGTCTCTCTTTGAGCAGTTCCAAGTACTAACCTTAAGTGTTCTACATGCTCTCCCGGGTCTTAGGAGTATGATTAAGATATCAGTCTATAAACCATATCATAAAAACGTTATTTCTAAGAGTAAGGCCTACAAAACTCTATCATCAAAATCATGAATACCGCTTTGTGCGTAGTCAGCATCTAAAGGGCGATTGATGATATTATGGAACTCTCGAGAATGTCCATAAATGAGTTCTAAAAGCAGTCTTTGGAATGTTTATCATCCTCATGCACTTCAATTGACGGTATCCAGACTAAGGATCTATCTTTGAGATAAAACTTGGAGACCATATTACAAGTTTGGTTCAATACTAGATCGCATCAATCCCTAGTAAAGTCGGATAACGATTCTTAACAGTAAAATTGTTCAAATTCATATTTAAGTCAATATACATCCTAAATAGAACCATCTTCTTTTCATAACAAAACTGGTGCTCCCAAGGCGATGCGCTTGGTCGAATGATAAAACCTTTGTCTGAAGTTCTATTGCGTTTGTCCTGACAACTCCTCCAATTCAGAAGGTGCCAAACGATAGGGAGACTTTGCAATCGGTACAGCTCCAGGGATTAACTTAATCCGAAACTCAATTTCTCAAAGAGGTGGCAATCCTGATAAATCATCCAGAAATACCTTAAGAAAATCTCTAAACCACAACAATCTCTTCTTTGTTTTACTGTATCTCTAGTCTTAGCAAATCATCAAGGTCTGCTTTCTCTTCGATCTTTCTCCTAATATTCTAAGCACCTTTTCATCTAGTAGTGGTATCCTCACTACTTTCTCATGAAAAATTATTTCAGCCTTGTGATTAGACAACCAATCCATATCCTAGGTAATCATATCGAAAACTCCATATTCCCGAATGGAATGGATATCAACATCGATTGTCAAAAACCCATATGACCCTCGATTTCTAATTTGCAACCCTTAATAACCTTATCAATCTCTACTAGCTGCCCGCTAGCTATCTCAATCTCATATCTGAAACCTAATTCACTAGGCTCTATGCCTAACAGAGGTATAAAAGTAGTGGAAACAAAGCTATAGTCGGCACCAGAGTCAAATAAGGTAGTGGCAAAATGATTGTTCAAAAGTGAAACGTACCAGAGCACAATGTTCGGTCACCCTGGGAGCTTGCACATCCTGCTCCCAACATGAATGCCCTACCCCTAGCTTGGTTCCCTTGGTTTCTACGACCCTGACCCCCGTTATTAGCAACAACTTGGTTTGGACGGTTTCCTCCCGGTCCTTGTGCTCTATTCAATCTAGGACATGCCGGTTTGAGATGGTCGGTACTCCCACATTCATAGCATGCTCCACGAGCAGGTGTTGGGTTCCTTACATTTATCGGGTTTACATTCTCCTTAGGGCACATCTCTGTCAATCCCTTGACTAGGAGATGACCTGGGGGGCTTACAGTTGAGAAGCATTGTGCCAGGACAAGGCCCTCCGGGTGCATGGAAGGAGTTGCAAGTGGTACACTTGGGCCAAGCACCCGTATTCTCTCTTCCTACATGGTTTGCGGTTGTAGCAAAAGCATTTTTCCCATCGCTAGTCCTACTTATCTACCAATCCCTACCATTCTGTTATCCTTGCTAGGTTGTCCACGCATTTCCTCTCTTGGTCTAAACCTTTTTAATTGATCAATTCCTCAACAGCTCTAGGTCGGTCAGTGCGACCAAAGAATCTGTACATCCTTCTCATAGTCTTTGGGCTCCGGATTACGCTGCCCCACACATCGCCATGATAATTTTTGGAGCTAGACAGGCCAATAAAGTATCTCTCATCTTCCTAATTTTTCTGGATCGTAAGGCCTAAATGTGGAGCTAAACACTAGCCAACTCATGAAAACCTATCGGTATACGCAGCTTGGCCAGCCCTGACCATGGCGTGATTCCACAACTCAGTTTCCAACTTTTGCATCTCATGACTAGGACAAAACTCTTCTATCATCATAAACTTAAAGTCATTCCATGACATACTAACAGCAACTTCCCGGCTTAGCGTGCGGATCTGAGAGTTCCACCACATTAAAGCCTTACCCACAAATGAACCAGCAGTGTATTTCACTTTTTGGTTAATACTACAACCACTCCATATTCTGCACGGGACTCCGCATTTCTTAATCACCAAATGAAGAACTACAAGCACCTCCCGTTACCGCATTCATATTCTTAGGGTTACAAGATAAGAACTTCCTTATATGAAACAACTACACTGTTGCCATTCACTTAGACACGATTACTAACGTTCTCATGAACCGTTCTCATTACCACATTTCCATTTTGATTTCCAATTTTTCCTTGGCTTAACCAACCTGAGCTAAAATGGTTGTGTTTTGAGATTCTGTTATTGTTGGTAGAAATGTCGTCGAGATGTCGGGTGCTCCTGCTTGCACCGCCATTGGACTCCCTATACATTTACAATTGACTCCCTCTACATTCCCATTTGCATCACCAACCCCTGGTCTTTCCCTCTTGGACATTTAATTCGTCAAAAACTTCATCACTTACATCACCTAGTGTCCTATATCTCTTCCACACGGTATACCAACCCGTTCACCCCGCCCTCGTTATTAGGCAACAGGCAGCTAGCACTTCAGGTCATCATCTTTGGCGGCGATTATTCTACATGAGGCGAGAAGCATAGGCAACGGTTTAGGTAAGTAGGAAGACTAACATATATATAGAATATTTTAATGTATAACACAATTATAAACATATTACCCCCTTAGTGTGTGTGGATGTCAATCATCATTTTGTGTGATCGGGTATTGCCCAAGTTACGAGTAAGTTGTGATACTTTTATAACTACGTTGGCCACCGCATTTATATCCGCATCTTGTACCAACCGTACTCAGTATTAAAGTCATTTCACACATTTCATTGACTGAATAACCTTAAAGCACCAAACGCGAACACACGAAAGCAAGCGAAAGACTGGGCACACCGCGTCACATAGATCCTTATACGCAAGTGTGAACTGTGACGGCATCTATAGGTTACTAGTTCTTTTGTCCAACCCACTAGTTTCTCTAGACCTTGGCGCTTCTGATTACATCATGTCCTACCTTCCGACTATGGGGATACTCGGGGAATGCAACATAATGATCAAAATAATCATAACACAAGTTGACTATATAGAGTAAAACTTCATTGCATAAATTTCAAGTGTTTCGAAGACCATCAACCTCGAACTAAACCTCGAGGTGATGGTCCCAAATCATAACCAAATCCATGAATACTTATAATTTCCAATGCCCACACAGGGGTCCAAATCCAAACTTAAACCAAAACTTCCAAATACTAAGAACCAAACAAATAAACACGCATGGCTTCACATGAAAAATCCACACGGGATTCTCCTAAGCCTGCTATCACATAATACCAACCTATTCCTCTTTCACTTCACCTGAAAATGATTAAACTCGAAAACTCATCATATTAATGTTGGTGGAGCTTTTCTTTTTTTTATGGGTTTGACCTTAAACCCAAAAGTTGTGCCAATATCTCAAATAGTGGACAAAAGTGCAATATGATAGTGAATATATGAGAATTACCCATGACTTAGCATCCTCGCTAATCATGTTAACACGACCTAGCATACCCGCTAGTCGCTCATCCTGCCCTAGCATCCACGCTAGTCGGTTGAGCAAATATTCACTTACGATTCTAGGGCCCTACCTGCGGAGCACTATTTCTAGGGGGCAGGAACATAACCCTTGCATGCCAGAACACGGTTGGCGTCATGCAAGTTGAAAATCCAAAGACCTTTTTTGTCCCAAAGAGCTAAATCACTGTACATGCAAGAAAAACCAAACCCTTTGCCTTTTCCTATCCACAGTACATGAAGTAAAATCACATACATCTATATATTACACTTACGCAATCATACAGCACTTAATGTTGTCCCAAAACAAAACCACGTTGTTCGCACAGTCAATTTAAAACAGGTTTAATGAAATAACCATTAGTGAGGATCATTTTCTCCCAACGAAAAAAAACAATAGAAAAATGAGGCTGACGAGAACTCGAGCCTCAAGCAAGTCGTGAAGAAACAAAATCTCAACTCACACAAGCAATGCAACGACGTGCCGAACACGACGTAGTCGCCAGTTAATGTCCCATTAAATTTTTGTATTTCCAAAACTAGTCTATCAAATTTGGATGCATAGTGGCTAGATGGAGGTTGTACAAATGTAGGACACTTAAGCAATTTAGTGATGTGATGGTATGACGATATCCCCATATGCTATATCAATCTCGATATGCTAAAAACGTACATACTTATACTATTTAAAAAAAATAGATAAGTAATATAAGTAATTATTTATAATAAATAATTATAAATATATCTTGATAAGTCCATTCGGTAACCTTAGTTACCTTAAAATAATCATAATAAAGTTGAAAATGAAACGTTTACTCATAATAAACATATTAGAGAAGTTTCTGAGAAAATTATATTTTGTCTTTTAGTGAATTTATTAAATAAATAAAATAATATTTTATTATTTAAAACAAAAAAATTATGTTCGTAAGTAAAATTTTCGAAGTATAAACTTTTTTCGAAATTTTGACATGACCCGTACGTTTATATAACGTTTTCAAAGGTTTCAAACCTTAATTTCAACACTTTTTACCATTTCACACTTTTTGACAAAATTCCAAAATCTCAATCTTTAACGTTTACTAAAACGTTTTTCCCAAAATAACGTTCAATATCACTCGTAAATACATTTCAGTCTTTTCAAAAGGTACTTGGTCAAAAAACTCTTGTTAAAAACGATAAATATCGCTGATTGGGCTTTAAGGCCCAACAAGGTACATTAAGTTTTATTGTACGTCCAAAATACGATCCGAGCCCAAATCCAAGGTGGCCTATGATATTTTTATTCATAAGGCTTCTTACTATAAATAGATAGTTTTCCCAGACCATAATAAGCCAAACCGAAATAGAACAGTGTTTATTTGTGCTTATTGGGCGTGAGTCACAAGAAGCTCCAAAAACTAGGTACACATATGCATTTAAAATAAGCTGTAGTACGCGACGTATAGTATTTTGTTAACTACCATAATGCTATATTAATAGTCACGCGGAATCATATGTCATCACCACGAAAATATTCAATCCACTTCCCTTGTGATTTTAAAATAACACGTGTAGCATATAGGCTCAATGAAAAGCTGTACGAAAGCTCCTCGAAAATAAGCCGAATGACAAGCTATTATACAAAATAAGCTATCTAGCAATATATGTTTCTCAACCATCACGACCACAATATCAAAACTAACAAAAAACCTTATCACAATTGTTCAACTATTTATTCGAACCTAATCCAAAACAGCACCCTTTTGTTCATTTCGTTTCTAAAAATCAATTTTTACGACAATCAACGTGTACAACTAACATCTACGCATCAATATAAACCCAAAAGGACAAACGGAATTTAAATTTGAAAACTTACAAGAAAATCTTCAAAAATATAGATTTCGACACGAACCGGACAACTCAAACGTTGTTTAAAAGAATACCCGTACTACTTTGTGTCAACCGTAGTAACTCGTTCTTTGAGCAAAGTTGGAAAAATATATATGGTGTTTGTTGGTGGCTGTATTTCGGACGCTATCGACTGTCACACACATTTAAGTGTGTGTTGTTTGTGAAATCTTATAATTATGGGAGAATTGTTTTTGAATGATGTATGTTGGTTGTAAAAATGGGAATATAGTGGTAAAGTAATGGAACAGCCTAAAGCTAAAAAATTGGCATCTTATTCCTATTGAGTCTTGGAACCAGGCCATGGTATCCAAGGGGGGCTCGGGGTGTCGTTTTTGTGTCGGGATCACTTAAAAGCTCGTAAAACTCAACCGTAAAATATTCCCCAAAGTTACTTAGCATTTTTATTCACTTTAAAAATACTTTTCCAATAACTTAGAGTATTTACTTGACATATTTCCACGCTTTATTCCCCAAAACTCATTTTGGACATTAACGAACGTGTCGGGACTCATTTTTTGGCATTTCTCAAATTTCACGGGTCAACCACCCGGAACTTAACTAACATAATAATAACCTCTAAAAAGGACTATTATTCACAATAAACCATAAATTACCACAATTCTTAACAAAATCACCACCGTCAACGCGGTACAAAATCTGAATAAACTGACAAACGTCAAATAGTCAAAGGATAAAAATGGAGAAATTTTCCATAACACAAAAAGGGGCAATGGTTACTGGAAACCCCATCCTTTTTCCTACTAAATCAGGAAAATAGAAAATGATGGAAAATGTTCTCCAACTAAACGCAACCCACATGTTCCATGCATTTTTTGGTTTTCCAATTAAAAACCCTATGACATCCGCATCAATCGACCCTAACTGCCTAGATTTACATCTACTTATGACCATAACACAGGGTATTGTCGTGTCATTGCCTGACGTTATCGACGAGCCAGTGCCAAGGTGCGAGGAATCACATGGGACTTTGACGGGTCGACGTTGGCATCAAGAGGACTAGCCCAGACGGTGGTATTTTCATTTTTCGTTGTATAATGGTTGGACGTTGGTCTCTTAATACTAGCCGTTTTTTGACTATTAATCTCTACTTTTTTCCGTTAAAAAAAATTCCACTTTTTTAAAAAATTTATCCTTTAAAAATCTTATAATTACCTCATTATTTTTATTTATTTTTACACACGCTTCCACTATAATTTCTACCTCATATTTCCTACTTCTATTACAAAAATGAATCCCAACCAACCATGGGTCAACTCTATGCTCAACGAGTCACAAACTCAAATTAGCAGAATTCTGCAATTTTTCTTATTCCCAACACGAATCAATTATCGCATATTTCATCACTCAAAACAAAAACCAACTTTCATATCAAATCTCAAACCAATTTACCAACATTATCTCATTTGTCAACCAATTTACACCCGAACAACAAATGTTATTTCATCTAGTTCACTTACCGAAACAACTCAACAGACTCCAAACAATCTAATTTCCCAACAAAATCTAAACCAACCCACTTCTTCCCCGACAACAATCCCAACAACAACCCGAACAACAATACACTTTAGACCGTGAGACGAGGATGGAACATTTGGACCCGCTAGACTTCAGCGAGAGTTGAATTGATCAACGCTAGAAAAAGCACGAGGACTTGAAGATTCTAGTAATCAACATCAACGAGGTGGATCTGGTTGACGCGGATATCATCGAGGAGGAGAAAAAACGAATCCGGGTCTTGTATTATCCCCAAATCTAGTTTAGTTTATGTACTTTTATTTTTACGTGTTATTTTAATTTTATAATTTATATACCTTTTTATGTTACGTATTTTTTTAATATGTTTTTTTATTAATGAAATTTAATTTTAATTAAATGTGTTGTTTTATTTAAATAAATAAAAAAGAATATGCATTATAGCACTAAAAGCTGGTGTTATCCTAAATGTGTCGAGTTGAGGTTGAGATATATGAATACTTTCACCCGAACCCGTCAAAATGGGCACAACACGAATTGTCACCTTAATTATTTTATTCAATTTGTAAATTCTTCATCTAACATAAAGATATGTTGTGACTCTCTTTAAACACTTTCAATATGAAAGCAGGGTCGAAACAAGGAAACGAGTACAAAATGCGAGGTAAAAAAAATGACCATAAAAAAAGCACAACAAAGAAAAAAACAAACGTTGTTAACACCAACAGCGTCTTAATAACATAAGAAATAAAAATATGTTGCTTGTTGATTCCGAACCCATAAACTCAGTCGGATTAAAAGGTTAAAAAACAAACCACCGTCTACATTAGATTGTAGAGCTGATTTAAACCAGATTTAAAGTTTAATTTTATCTAGGCTAATATATATTATTGGATCTGTTTTTAACTGTTTCAGTATTTCATTTTGAGCGTAATTTCTTATGGGTGGCATTTGGGGGTTTACGTGAGGAATAGTATTTATAGACCCTTAGGGTACATACTAAGCTATGGGTTAAGAATTAATGAAAGTCTGAAACTGTTAAAACAGTCCTAGTTTTAGATTAGCCTGATAAAATTAAATTATTTCTGGTTTAAATCAGTCGAAAATTAATGTAGTGGGTGTTTGTTTTTAACCTTTTAATCCGACTGAGTTAGGGGTTCGAATCAACAAGCACATATTTTATTTCTTATGTTATTAAGACGCTGTTGGTGTTAACAACGTTTGTTTTTTTCTTTGTTGTGCTTTTTTTATGGTAATTTTTTTTTTTACCTCGCATTTTGTACTCGTTTCCTTGTTTCGACCCTGCTTTCATATTGAAAGTGTTTAAAGAGAGTCACAAACCAAATTTTTATGTAGATGAAGAAATTCTTATCAAATTGAATAAAATTATAAGGTGACATTGTGTTGTGCCCATTTTGGACGGGTTATTCGGCGTGTGAAAGTCATTCATATTATCTCAAACCTCAACTCGACACATTATCGGGATAACACCAGCTGGTTTAGTGCATTATAATGATATTCTTTGTTTCGACGTTATTTAAAAAATAAAAAGACTAAAACACATTTAATTAAAATATAAACGCTTAATTAGCATAAAAGTAAAACATATTAAAAAAATACGTAACATAAAAAAGTATATAAATTATAAAATTAAAATAACACGTAAAAATAAAAGTACATAAACTAAAACTAGATTTGGAGATTAATACAAGACCCCGGAATTCGTTTTTTCTCCTCCTACGATGATATCCGCGTCAAACATGATCCACCTCGTTGATGTTGATTGCTAGAATCTTCAAGTCCTCGTGCTTTTTCTAGCGTTGATCAATTCAACTCTCGCTGAAGTCTCGCGGGTCCAAATGTTCCATCCTCGTCTCACGGTCTAAAGTGTATTGTTGTTAGGGTTGTTGTTGGGATTGTTTGTCGGGGATAGAGGATGTTTGGTAGTTTGGTTTTAGATTTTGTGGGGAAATTTGAGTTTGTTGGAGTATGTTGGAGTTTTGTTGTGGAAGTTTTTGAACTTTGGGTGAAATTACATTTGTTTGTTCAGAAGGTGTATAATGTGATTGACAATGATAGATATTGTTGGTAAATTGTGTTTTGAGATTTGTTATGAAGTTTGGTTGGTGTTTGATGTTTGGTTGATGGATGATATATGCGTATGGATAATTGTGTGTTTTCGGGAATAAGAGAAGATGAGGTTTTATTCTGTATTTGGTTTTTTTGTTGATCCTTGCGTTTTTGAGCATTTAGTGTGTTTGACCCTTTCTTCTTTTTTTATGGTTGGTTGGGATTCATTTTTTGTAGTTAGAATGTGGAAATATGATTTGGTTGAAAGTTTTGTGCGAAGAGTTCTATGTGTAAAAAATAAATAAAAATATTGAGGTTAAATTTATATGTTTTTTTAAAGGCATAAATTTTTTTAATAATGTTGGAATTTTTGTTTTAACGGAAAAAAAAGTTAGAGATTAATAGTCATGATAATGAACGGTGCTTAGTATTTAAAGAGAACCAACAGTAAAACATCGCCCAACCATTATTACACCCGAAAAATGAAAATAACACAGTCTGGGCTAGTCCTCTTAAGATGCCAACGAATCCGACCCTACAAACAGTGCAATTGATACCATCCCCCAAATTCACATGCACTACCCTAAACACTGACCATTCAAATGACCCTACCCAATACCCACGTGTTATGTCTCCCACCCAACCTAATCATTCACCCACACTTCCATTACTGGACCCCCTAAATCATCGGATGACAACTTTTTAAAACATTGGTCGAAAACCAAAAAAAATGCCTTGGAACCTTGTGGCTAAGCGTTTAGTGGAGATCCATTTTTCCATCTTTTCTCTATTTTCTGTTTTTGTAGGAAAAAGGAGGGCGGTTTTCCCGTAACCTTTGCCCTATTTTGTGTTATGAATATGCGCGAATTTTTAGTCCCTATGTGATATTTGACGGTTTGTCAGTTTATTCAAGATTTTGTACCGCGTTGGCGGTGGTGTCATTTTTGTTGAAAGAATCTGTGGAAATTTATTGCGTTTATTTGAATAAATAGTCCTTTTAGAGGTTTAATATTTTGTTAGTGTAAAGTTCAGGGTGGTGTGGACCAATAGGTGAAATTTTAGAATGCCAAAAATGAGTCCCGACACGCCTACGGCCGGACCGTTAATGTCACCAAATGACTTTGTTGTGGAATAAGCGTGGAAATATGCCAAGTAAATATCTAAGTTATTGAAAAAAAGTATTTTTAAATTGAATAAAAATGCTAAGTAAATTTGGAAAATATTTTACGGTTGAGTTTTACGAGCTTTTAAGTGATCCCGACACAAAAACGACACCCCGAGCCCCCCTTGGATACCATGGCCGGTCCAAGTCTCATAGAGTGGATAGGATGACATATTTTTAGATAGGACTGTTCCCACGTGTACACATATTATACACATTTTACAAACCAACTTCTCAATTCATTCTCACACTTTTAGTTTTCAACAAAACACACACTTAAATGTGTGCTGTGTGTGGTCCGGATATAAGTCCACCAACAAACCCATAAATTTTCAACTTTTGATCAAGTACTGAGAAGTACTACGGTTGTGTTTACAAGTGTACGGGTATTCTTTTAAACAACGTTTGAGTTGTCCGGTTCGTGTCGAAATCTATATTTTTGAAGATTTTCTTGTAAGTTTTCAAATTTAAATTCCGTTTGTCCTTTTGGGTTTATATTGATGCGTAGATGTTAGTTGTACACGTTGATCGTCGTAAAAATTGATTTTTAGAAACGAAATGAACAAAAGGGTGCGTTTGGGGGTTCGAATAAAATGAAACAAGGATAAGGTTTTGTTAGTTTTAATATTGTGGTCGTGATGGTTGAAAAACATATATTGCTAGATAGCTTATTTTGTATAATAGCTTGTATAGCTTATTTCGAGGGCTTTCGTGGCTTATTTTGAGCTTATATGCTCACGTGTTATTTTAAAATCACAAGGGAAGTGATTTTGATTATTTTCGTGGTATGACATATGTTCGTGGACTATTTATATAGACTTTATGGTAGTTACAAAAATAATATTACGTAGCGTTCCGTACAGCTTATTTTAAGACTTATGGACTAGTTTTTGAGTTTTGGACCAGGCCCAATAAGCACCAAATAAGCGTTGCTTATTTGTTGGCTCTATTTTGGTATGGGATTACTTTCTATTTATTAGTATGAGTCTTATGTATATAATATGGTGCCTGTGGTTTTGGGGCTCGGGATGTATTTTGACCGTTAATAAATACCTTAATGGACCCTTGTTGGTTTGTTTAGCTTAAACTTTTTTTTGGCCTTAAAGCCCAATAAGCGATATGTTCTAATTAATCGTTTAGAAAGGAGTGTTTTGACTAGACGAGTTTGAAGTGAAATGTATTATACGGAAGTGATATGTGAACGTTATTTTGGGAATAAGAACGTTTTTAGCAATACGTTAAAGATGGAGATTTTGGAATTCGTTCGAGAAAAAAGTGTCGAAATGGTTAAAACAGTGTTGAAATTAGGTTTTGAAACCTTTGAAAACTTCTTGTAAAAGTATGGGTGTAATGATCAAATGTTTGGAAAAAAGTTATGCTTCGAAAATTTTTACCTTACGTACATAATTTTTTTGTTTTAAATAAATAAAATAATTATTTTATTTATTGAATAAATTCACCTAAAAGGACAAAAAATATAATTTTTCTCGAAACTTCATCTAATTTATGTTTATTATGAGCACGGGGGGGGGTGTAAACGTCTTCTTTTCAAACCATATTATGATTTATATTTAATGGTAACTAAGGTTACCGAATGACTTATCAGGATTATATTTATAATTATTTATTTAATATTTACTTATATTACTTATCTATTTTTTTAAAATAGTATAAGTATGTTATCGTGAGATATCGAATTGATAAATGATTATGGGGACTTAGGTCGTTAACCTTCACATCACTAAATGGTTATGTGTAATTGTACAACGCATCTAGCCACTATGCATCAAATGTGAAGACTGTTTTGGAAATAAATAATTTAATGGGACATTAACTGGACTAGGTCGTGTGCGGACGTCGTTGCATTTGCTTGTGTGATTGAGATTTGGTTGCTTAAGACTTGCTTGAGGCGAGTTCTCGTAGCCTCATTTTTCTATTGTTTTTTCGTTGGGAGAAAATGATACTCAAATGTGTTTTAAACTGTTTTAAAATTGAACTGTGCGAAAAAGTTTGGTTTTTGTTTTTGGGACAATTAAGTGCTTATGATTGCTATGTGAATATATGTGATGTGATTTTACTTGCATGTACTGTGTTTGGCATGGCAAGGGTTTTGGTTTTTCTTGCATGTACTGTGTTTAGCATGGCAAAGGTTTTGGTTTTACTTGCATGTACCGTGTTTGGCATGCAAGGGTTATGGTCCTGCCCTAATATAGTGCTCCAGCTGGTAGGCCCTTTAGATGTCGTAGTGACATTTTTCTGGTGACTAGGGGTATGCTAGGCGAGATTATGAGCGATGCGGGTAATGCTAGGTCGTGTTAACATGATTAGCGAGGATGCTAAGTCATGGGTAATTCTCATATATTCACTATCATATTGCACTTTTGTCCACTATTTGAGATATTGGCACAACTTTTGGGTTTAAGGTCAAACCTAAGAGCTCACCAACATTATTGTTGACGTTTTCGAGTATCATTTTCAGGTGAAGTGGAAGAGAATAGGTTAGGATTATGTAGTTAGGCAGGCTTAGGAGAATCCCGTGTGGATTTTTCATGTGAAGCCATGCGTGTTTATTTGTTTGGTTCTTAGTATTTGGAAGTTTTGGTTTAAGTTTGGATTTGGACCCCTGTGTGGGCATTGGAAATTATAAGTATTCATGGATTTGGTTATGATTTGGGACATCACTCGAGGTTGTTCGAGGTTGATGGTCTTTGTAACACTTGAAATTTATGCATTGTAGTTTTCTCTATATTGTATCTTGTGTTATGATTGATCATTATGTTGCATTCCCGTGTATCCTCCATTGTCGGGGTGTGACAGATTGGTAATCAGAGCCAAGGTTATAGAGAACTAGGTGGGTTGGCATAGACTATAACCTAAGATCCGTCATTTAGTTGCGTATAGGATCTATGTGCGCGGTGTTCCGCTTTTGCTTGCTTTCGCGTGTTCGCGGTTTGGTGCTTTAGTTATGTCAGTCATTGAAATGTGTGAGCTTAACATACTGAGTACGACTGGGAAAGGATGCGGATATAAATACGGTGGCCAACGTAGTTATAAAAGTATCACAACTTACTCGTACTTGGTAATACCGTTCACACAAATTGATGTTGACACCATAAGGGGGTATTATGTGTATAATTATGTATATAATAAAATATTCTATATATATGTTAGTCTTCCTACCTACCTAACGTTGCCTATGTTCTCCCTCATGTAGATAATGCCGCCAAAGATGAGGACCTGAAGTGCTAGCTGGCCTGTTGCCGAATAACGAGGCGGGTGAACGGGTTGGTAGAGGTGGAAGGGATAGAGGACCTAGGGGAGGTAATGATGAAGTTGTTGACGAATTAAATGTCAAGGGATATATGATACCAGGGGTTGGGAGTAATGGGGAATGGGAGGGAGTCATATCCTGGGAATGTATAGGGAGTCAATCGGGGTGGAAGAGGAGCACCGACATCTCGTCGGATCATTATCAACAATTACAGAAGCTCTTACTCGCCATTTTTACTCAGGTGGTACAAGGTATTTTGGAAATCAAAATGGTAATGTGGTTAATGAGAACGTTCAGGAGAACGTTAGGAATGTGTTAGTGAATGGCAACCGTGTAGGTTGTTCATATAAGGAGTTCTTAGCTTGTAACCCTAAGGAATATGATGGTAAGGGAGGTGCTGTAGTTCTTACCTGATGGATTAAGAAAATAGAGTCTGTGCAGGATATGAGTGGTTGTAGTATTGACCAAAAAGTGAAATACACTGCTGGTTCATTTGTGGGTAAGGCTTTAATGTGGTGGAACTCTCAGATCCGCACGCCTAAGCCTGGGAAGTTGCTGCTAGTATGTTCATGGATGAATTTAATGTTCTATGATGATAGATGAGTTTTGTCCTAGTCATGAGATGCAAAAGTTGGAAACTGAGTTGTGGAATCACGCCATGGTCGGGGCTGGCCAAGCTGCGTATACCGATAGGTTTCATGAGTTGGCTAGGTTAGTTCCACATTTGGTGACTCCAGAAAGTAGGAAGATTGAGAGATACGTGTATGGCCTTGCTCCACAAATCCATGGGATGGTGGCAGCAACGGAGCCAAAGACTATGCAGAAGGATGTACAGATTTTTGGTGCACTGACCGATGAGGCTGTTAGGAATGGATCAATTAAAAAGGTTGAGAAAAGAGGAAATGTGGTGGAACCTAGCAAGGATAAGAATGGTAGGGATGGTAATAAGAGGACTAGGATTGGAAATGCTTTTGCTACAACCGCAAACCCTGTAGGAAGAGAGAATACGGGTGCTTGGCCCAAGTGTACCACTTGCAACTCCTTCCATGCACCCGGAGGGCCTTGTCGCACATGCTTCAACTGTAACCGCCCAGGTCATCTTGCAAGGGATTGAAGAGTTGTGCCTAGGAATGTAAACCCGATAAATGTAAGGAACCCAACACCTGCTCGTGGAGCATGCTATGAATATGGGAGTACCGACCATCTCAAACCGACCTATCCTAGATTGAATAGAGCACAAGGACCGGGAGGAAACCGTCCAAACCAAGTTGTTGCTAATAACGGGGGTCAGGGTCGTGGAAACCAAGGGAACCAAGCTAGGGGTAGGGCATTCATGTTGGGAGCAGAGGAAGCTCGCCAGGACCCGAACATTGTGACGGGTACGTTTACTTTGAACAATCATTTTGCCACTACCTTATTTGACTCTGGTGCCGACTATAGCTTTGTTTCCACTACTTTTATACCTCTGTTAGGCATAGAGCCTAGTGAATTAGGTTTCAGATATGAGATTGAGATAGCTAGCGGGCAGCTAGTAGAGATTGATAAGGTTATTAAGGGTTGCAAAATAGAAATCGAGGGTCATGTTTTTGACATCGATTTGATACCATTCGGGAATAGGAGTTTCGATATGATTATAGGTATGGATTGGTTGTCTAATCACAAGGCTGAAATAATTTTTCATGAGAAAGTAGTGAGGATACCACTACTAGATGGAAAGGTGCTTAGAATATTAGGAGAAAGACCGGAAGAGAAAGCAAGACTTTTGATGAGTGCTAAGACTAGAGATAAGAAACAAGAAGAGATTGTTGTGGTTAGAGATTTTCCCAAAGTATTTCTGGATGATTTATCAGGATTGCCACCTCTTTGAGAAATTGAGTATCGGATTGAGTTAATCACTGGAGCTGTACCGATTGCAAAGTCTCCCTATCGTTTGGCACCTTCTGAATTGGAGGAGTTGTCAGGACAACTCAATGAACTTCAGACAAGAGGTTGTGCCTCATTCGACAAGTCATCGCCTTGGGGAGCACCAGTTTTGTTTATGGAAAAGAAGGATGGTTCTATTAGGATGTATATTGACTATTATGAATTGAACAAGTTGACTGTTAAGAATCGTTATCCGCTTTCTAGGATTGATGATCTATTTGACCAATTGTAATGGTCGCAGTTTTTCTCAAAGATAGATCTTAGGTCTGGATACCATCAATTGAGAGTGCATGAGGATGACATTCCAAAGACTGCGTTTAGAACTCGTTATGGACATTTCGAGTTCAATGTATTTACGAAGTGATATTGAATGATATTTTAGAGAAAACGTGTTGGTAAGCGTTAACGATGGAGATTTTGGAATTCTGTCGAAAAGTGTCGAATTTGTAAAAAATGTTGAAAATACGGTTTGAAACCTTGGAAAACGTTGTATAAACGTACGTGTTATGTCGAAATTTCGTAAAAAGTTTATACTTAGAAATTTTCTTAAAAACATGATTTTTGATTTTTAATAATAAAATAATTTTTAATTATTTTATTTATTCACTAAAAGACGAAAAATATAATTGAAGTGGACCCTAGTAAGATTGAAGCTGTTAAGAATTGGAAAGCCCCTAGAACTCCGACTGAGGTTCGTTCATTCTTAGGATTGGTTGGGTATTACCGTAGGTTCATTGAGAACTTTTCTAAGATAGCTAAGTCTCTTACTATCTTGACTCAGAAAAGTAAGACTTTTGATTGGGGTGAGGAACAGGAATTGGCATTTCAGACCTTGAAGGATAAGTTGTGTAATGCGCCTGTTCTAGCTCTCCCTGATGGACCAGAAGATTTTGTGGTATATTGTGATGCGTCCGGGATAGGACTAGGCTGTGTGTTAATGCAAAGAGGTAAGGTGATAGCCTATGCGTCTAGGCAGTTGAAAATTCATGAGAAGAATTATACTACCCATGATTTAGAGTTGGGTGCGGTTGTGTTTGCACTTAAGATCTGGAGACATTATCTGTATGGGACAAAGAGTGTCATCTATACGGATCATAAGAGTCTTCAGCATATCTTTAGTCAGAAAGAGTTGAATATGCGACAGCGTCGCTGGATAGAGTTGTTTAGTGATTATGACTGTGAAATTCGCTACCATCCTGGTAAGGCGAATGTGGTGGCTGATGCCCTAAGTAGGAAGGAAAGAGTAAAGCCTAAGAGAGTTAGAGCTATGAATATGATCCTTCAGTCGAGTATCAAGGATAGGATACTGGCGGCTCAGAAGGAGGCTGTGGATGAGTTTGCAGGATTGCAGAAAGGTTTGGATGAGATGATAGAACAGAGAAGTGATGGAACTTTGTACTACCTGGATCGAATATGGGTACCTTTGAAGGGTGAGGTGAGAACCCTGATAATGGATGAAGCCCATAAGTCGAAGTACTCTGTACACCCAGGAGCTGATAAGATGTATTATGATTTGAGAGATAGGTATTGGTGGCCTGGAATGAAAAAGGATATAGCTGAGTATGTTAGTAGGTGTTTGACTTGTTTGAAGGTTAAGGCTGAACATCAAAGGTCATCTAGCTTGCTCCAACAACCTGAGATTCCCGTATGGAAATGGGAATGGATAGCTACGGATTTTGTGACTAAGTTTCCTGGGTATGACACAATCTAGGACATTGTGGACCGATTGACCAAGTCTGCTCATTTTCTACCTATGCGTGAGGATTATAAGATGGGAAGGTTGGCTAGATTGTATTTGAATGGGATAGTTGCTAGACATGGTGTGCCGATCTGTAACACCCCCAAAATGGGTCGCAGCGGAATATGGGTTGGGGAATGTTACTTCATAGATCAATAGCACAAGATAAGAGAACGACCTCTATAGGAGTCGTTTAAAATTGATACATTGGATTAAATAGACTTGTTTGTTACAATAGCTGAAGCTTAAATCTTAAGAGCGGTGCGTCTGACTCGAAGGAAGTTGAGATGTTTTCATCTCCGTTTGGTTGATTTAACGTATAGCAATAGTTATCAATCTAAGTGTGAGAATTATTCCGTTTGAGGCACTGTATGGTTGAAAGTGTCGTTCACCAATTATGTGGGCTGAGGTTGGAGAAGGTCAGTTGATAGAACCTGATTTAGTGCAAGAGACTGCTGAGAAGATCTCGCATATTAAGGATATACTTAAGGCTGCGCGTGATCGCCAGAAAAGTTATGCTGTCCTATAGGGGGGGGGGGGGGGGGGGGGGGGGGGGGGGGGGGGGTAGGGGGGGGGGGGGGAAAGAACCCTAATTTTAGTGTGGTGATTTTGTCTTCCTCAAAGTGTCGCCTTAAAAGGTGCGTACCTTTGAAAGAATGAAACTAGCACCTAATTGTTGAACTTTTGAATTATAAAAGTAGGCTTGTGCCTATCGGTTAGATTTGCCTGAGGAGTTGAATGGTGTTCATGACAGGTTCCACGTGTCAAACCTTAAGAAGTGTTTGGCTAATCCAACACTGCAAGTGCCCTTGGATGAGATCCAAGTTAATGCTAAGTTGAATTTTGTAGAAGAACCGGTGGAATTCTTGGAAAGAGAGTTTAAGAAGCGGAAGCGTAGTAGGATTGCCATCATCAAGGTTTGGTGGAATTCGAAACGTGGTCCTGAATTCACGTGAGAACGTGAGGATCATATGAACTAAATATCGCAATTGTTAGTGAGTTATGAGCGAATTTCGGTTCAAAATTCTTTTAAGAGGTAGAAATAACATTTGCGCTTTGTGTTCCTGAATATTTCATTATAGTCCTTTGACTATTTGACTTTTGTCAGTTTATTCAGATAATGTACCATGTTGACGGTGGTGATTTTATAAGAATTGTGGTAATTTATGGTTTTTTGTGAATAATATTTCTTTTTGGAGGTTATTATTATGTTGTTTGTATTCCGGGTGGTATGACCCGTGAATTTTAAGAAATGCCGAAAAACGAGTCTTGACACGTCTGTTATTGTCCAAATGAGTTTTGAAGGGTTTAAAGTGAAAATATGTCGTGTAAATATTCTATGTTAATGGAAAAGTATTTTTAAGGTGAATGAAAATGTTAATTAACTTTGGAGTAAATTTTACGGTTGAGTTTTAAGAGATTTTAAGTGATCCCGACACGAAAAGAAAGGCCCGAGACCCTATAGGATCCCATGGCCGGTCAAAGAAGTCAAGAGACATTTGGCTATTACTAGCAAACCTTGTCCAACAGGCACATAAGATCTTCTATATCCTCATTTTTCATAATCATTTTCATTTCAAAAAATTAAAAACACACATAAGTGTGTGTGTGTGTGTGTGTTTCGTCCGCCACCTACCACCACAAACCACCATATATTTTCCAACTTTGATCGAGAATGTGATATTCCGAGTTGATACGAGTATTTGGGTATTCATTTAAACAACGTTTAGGATGTCTGGTTCGTGTTGAAATCTACATTTTTGAAGATTTTCTTGTAAGTTTTCAAATTAAAATTCGTTTGTCCTTTTGGGTTTATATTAATGCATAGATGTTAGTTGTACAAGTTGATCGTTGTAAAAATTGATTTTTGGAAACGAAACGAATAAAAGGGTTGTGTTTGGTTCGTCAGACATAAAAAGAAAAGAGATGTTTTGTAGTTTGCTGTTGTGGACATGAAGGTTTGGAATAACAATGTTGCTAGATAGCTTTTTTTTATGAAGCTTGTAGCTTTATTCGGGGGGGGCCCCCTTTTTATTTTTAAGCTATTTCATGGCTTATTTTGGGCTTAAATGCCACGTCACTTTTCAAAATCACTAGGAAAGTGATTTTGACTATTTTTGTGATATGGCGTATGTTTGTGGACTATTTTTATAGCTTATGGTGGTAACCAAATGTGATACGTAGTTATTATCATTCATGTTTAACTTAATATATGTATTGTGACTTTGGACTCACGGCCCAATTAGACTAATTTAGTCGTGGCTTAATGGGAGGCTTATTGTTTGTCCAATTATTTTCTACTATTAGTATGACCCCCCTATGTGATATAAATATCTTGGATCGTATTTTGGACTTATAAATATCTTAATGGACCCTTGTTGGGCCTTAAAGCCCAATAAGCGATATTTAGTCGTTATAGGAGTTTTGACGGACTTTTTAAAAGTGAAATGTATTTACGTAGTGATATTGAACGCTATTTTGGGAAAAACGATTTAGTAAGCGTTAAAGATCAAGATTTTGGAGTTTTGTCAGAAAAGTGTCGAAAGTTTGAAAAGTGTTTGAAATTAAGGTTAAAAACCTTGGAAAATGTTGTATGAACGTACGAGTCATGTCGAAATTTCATAAAAAGTTTATACTTAGAAATTTTTCCTAAAAACATGATTTTTGATTTTAAATAGTAAAATATTATTTAATTATTTTATTTTATTTAATAAATTTACTAAAAGACGAAAAATATAATTTTTCTCGAAACTTCTCTAATATGTTTATTATGAGTAAACGTTCCATTTTTAACCCTATTATGATTATTTTTACGGTGACTAAGGTTACCGAATAGACTTATGGAGATAATAATTGTATAATTATTAATATAAATAATTACTTAAATTACTTATCTATTTATTCTTAAATAGTATAAGTATTAATAATTAAGTATTGAATTGATATATTGTTGGGATATGTTGTCAACCATCACATCAATAAAAATTATTATAGTAATTGTACAACCCGCGTCTAAACTCCTAATGCATAAACGTAAGATGTTTTGGAATGATGATTTAAAATAGACATTAACTGGACTAAGGTCGTGTGCGGACGTCGTTTGCATTGCTATTTGATTGAGATTATGGAATTGCTAGAAGATTTTTTGAGGTGAGTTTCATGTACCACCATTTTTCTGTTGTTGTCCCCGTTGTAAAAATGATACTCTAATGTTTTTTGAACTAATTTTGGAATAGACCTGTGCGAAAAGTGGTTTGTTTTATGGACAAGATATTTCTAAATAACTGCTAAATGCAATTAATGTGGTTGCATAAATGTTTGGATCGTATGGGTACTCCTACCCAGTATTTGTGTGAATAGAGAGCGATGGGTATGCTGTCTCCCACCCTAGTATATATGTGTGGTCCTCCTTAATAATTGTTTCAGCTGTGTAGGCGCCTTTAGGTACGCTAAGTACATAATGTGATATGAATAGCGGGGAAATGCTACTTTCAGGTTTGGTTTGCCAAATAAATCACTGTCATGTTGCACTATTGTCCACTGTTTGAAATATTGGTACAACTTTTGGGTTTAAGGTCAAACCTACGAGCTCACCAACATTATTGTTTACGTTTTCGAGTATCATTTTCAAGTGAAGTGAAAGAGGAATAGATATGTGATATGTGATGGCAGACTTAGAAGTATCCCGTGTGGATTTTTCATGTGAAGTCTTGCTTGCTTGTTTGTTTGATTTTAGTATTTGGATGGTCTTGGTTTAAGTTTGGATTTAGACCCCTGTGAGGGCTTTTGGATATTGTAAGAGTTTGCGGATTTGATTGTGATTTGGGATATCACTCGAGGTTGTTCGTGGATGATAATATTCGTAACACTTGAAGTTTATGCCTTGTGGTTTTCTCTATATTGTATCTTGTGTTATGATTGATCATTATGTTGCGCTCTCGAGTTTCCGCCATTGTCAGGGTGTGACAATGAACCCCAAGTGATGTATTATGTTATCATTAAAAAATAGAAAAGAAAAAGAAAAGAGATTGATGTAGAGTTTTGTAGAGTTTGTATATCTTTGTCCGAATCTTTGGCTTAGCAACCCAACCAACGTGTATTCTTGTAAGTAATTAACTAACCACTTCACCCCAAATTCACCCAAAAAGTCACCCCAAATGTATCCCATCCGTTTCCATTTCCATTAATGTTATCTTACACCTACACCCCACAACCCTTAAAAGCCTCTTTGATAGTAATTGTTAGAAATATGAAAAAGTGTCGGTCACTACCAATATAGTTAGTCGTAGCTCATAGTAAATTGTTAAGTTAAGTTATAAAGCTAATCGGGTCAAAGGCCCATGGATAAGCCCACTAAGGGTCCATGGCCGGCCAAGACTAGAGTATAAGTACCCTTTCCATTGCTTGGAGAGAGCGTTGGTTGTTCATTTTGTCACATTTCACTTAAGCTAAGATTATCATTTTTCTTTCTCTCTCTAAGTGTTTATCCAACCACCTCTTTCTCTCTCTAAAACTCCAAGTAAAACATTCCATACTTGTGTTAAGATTATTCTACAGTTGGTATCAAGAGCCATGGGGTGTTTGTGAAGGTGCTTTGTGCGTTTGTTACTCATTTTTGGTTTGTGTAGTTTGGTTCAAAATTTTCAAAAAGTTTTCACTTTTTGAGGGTTTTAAAACCATAAAGATCATAACTTTCTTTCTTAGTTATCTTAATATAGACTAGAAGTACAAGAAAATCTTTCAAAAACCATAAAATATCATCTTTTTGAGTCTTTTTGGTTAAAAATAGGGTTTTGTACCAATAATCTTGATTTTAAATTTTTCGTGTCAAAAACGTTAAAGTTTGTGTTTTTAAGGTTCTAATAGTCTTAGATAGTTAAGTTGTACAATAAAAATCAGGAAAAAACGTCAAAAAGTGAGTCTTTTTAAGATTTTTGATTTTTGAGTTTCGAAGTGTTGTTTAGTCAGGCGATCTATACACCATTTTCCTTCAGGCGATCTATACTTCGTTTTCCTTCAGGCGATCTATACTTCATTTTCCTTCAGGCGATTTATACAATCTTTTGAACAGGCGATTTATACATCCTTGTTTGAACATGCGATTTATACATCAAATTGTTCAGGCGATCTATACACATTTTTAAGTCAGGCGATCTATATGTATTCGTTACTACAGGCGATTTATACGTGTAAGGTTACAACAGGCGATTTATACGTGTAAGGTTACAAGGGCGATTTATACATGTGGTTTTACAAAGGAGATTTATACATCCTAATTTGTGAAGGCGATTTATACATTCGTTTAACAAAGGAGATTTATAAGCTTGACTAAGGAGAACTATACACATTTGTTAAGTGAATTATACGGTTGTTCTTTGATTCATAAAATCCCGTGAATATTCGATTTCTCGGTTTTATCAAGAATTGTAAAATCCCGTGTATTCCAAAAGACTCAAACCTCATTAATCAAAACTCACTTTAACACAACAACCTCCAATCACTGTCCGATCATTTTAATCTTGTCACATTGAAATGGATCCAATGATTTCACTTGACTAAAATACTCTTTGCTGAGAATACTCTTGCTGAGTATATGATGCTCTCTGGTGCTGATAATCATCCACCTATGTTGGACAAGGACCTGTATGATTCTTAGAAAAGTTGAATGGAACTTTACATGCAAAATAGAGAGCACAGAAGAATGATACTTGAATCAGTTGAAAATGGTCCACTCATTTGGCCTACTGTTGAAGAGAATGGAGTAATCAGAACAAAGAAATATGCTAAATTATCTGCTGCTGAGAAAATTCAAGCTGATTTTGATATGAAAGCTACTAATATCATTCTTCAAGGTCTACCAACTGATATCTATTCACTTGTGAATCATCACAGAGTTGCTAAAGATATATGGGAGAGAGTTTAATTACTGATGCAAGGTACGTCTTTGACTAAGCAGGAAAGAGAGTGTAAGCTGTATGATGCATTTGATAAGTTCACTTACATCAAGGGGAAACACTAAACAAGTATTACTTGAGATTCACTCAGCTAATAAATGATATGAACATATACAACACAAAACTAGAGCAATTTTAAGTTAATACAAAGTTCTTAAACAGTCTTCCACCAGAATGGAGTAAGTTTGTGACTGATGTCAAACTCGTGAAGGATTTGCATACTACCAACTTTGATCAGCTTCATGCATATCTTGAACAACACGAACTCCATGCAAATGAAGTCCGTCTTTTGCGTGAACACAATCAATATCCACTTGCATTTGTTGTAAATCAGCAAACAACACCACCTCACTTCAACACTTATGAGTCTTCATACAACAATCCTCAGATTCAACAACAGTTTTCACCATCTCAATATGGATCAATTCATCCCAATCAACACTACTCATCAATTTATTCATCACAACCTCAATTCAATCATTCATCAGTTCAATCATCAAATCTATATTAGTCTCAATTGAATCATCAAACCTCATCTGTTTCACAATTTGCTTATCAGTCACCTCAAGCTACTACACAACCGATGGCCGAGTCACCTCTTGTGGACTCAAGTTTTACTATTCCTGTATTCTCTCCAGGAGATGATCCAATTGCTTGTCTCAACAAACTAATGGCTTTTCTAACAGTTGTAGCTTCTTTAAGGTTTCCCTCAACCAACAATCAACTTAGAACCTCCTCTAATCCAAGAAACCAAGCTACTATTCAAGACGGCAGAGTCACAGTGCAACAAGTATAAGGAGACAAGGTCAAAGTTATTCTGGTACCGGGTATAAGAGTAATGCTACTAGTTCTGGGGGAAGCAATGCAAGTGGACAAGCAAGGGTTGTTAAATGCTACAACTGTCAAGGTGAATGACATATGGCTAGGCAATGCACTCAGCCTAAGCGACCAAAGAATGCAACATGGTATAAGGATAAAGCAATGTTAGCTGAAGCTCAGGAAGCTGGACAAATTTTAGCTGAAGAGCAACTCGCATTTCCTGCAGATCCAGGGGTTCTAGACGGTCAAGCTGTTCAGACAATCATTCCAAACAATGTTGCCTTTCAGACTGAGGATCTTGATACTTATGATTCTGACTGTGATGATGTCTCGAATGCAAAAGCGGTTCTCATGGCCAATATTTCCAACTATGGTTTTGATGTTATCTCAGAGGTACACCATTCTGAAACCTATCTTTATGATATAGAAAATCAAAGTGTGCATGCAATGCAGGATTTTGAACAAACACCAGTTATGGATGTTACAGATAATGAGATAACAAGTGATAGCAATATCATTTTGTACTCTTAATATTTGCAAGAAACACAACAGGAAAATATTCAAGATACTAATTTGTAGGCATAACAAGATTCAATGATCTTATATGTGATTGAACAAATGTTAGAACAAATGATTAATCATGTAAATAATTGGGAAACGGCTAATAAGGAACAAAATAATGAATCAGTAACCGCTGAGCTTGAGAGATATAAAGAACGAGTCAAAATTTTTGAACAACGTCTTAATATTGATTTAAGCAGTCGTGAAAAAAATGATTGATTCTCAAATAGATGATATGATTAAAGAGAAGCTTGCACTAAAAGAACAAGTTGACTCACTTGAGCAAAATCTTTCTAAACAAATCAAAGAAAAGGAATGTGGTATATCCTATATCATAACACGGGGTCGATTCTTGGATCTGGCTAGTTTCTAGAGAGAGAAACACTAGAGAGAGAATAGTTTAGAGAAAGAAAGTGTTTCTTTTGTAAATGAAAATAATGAACTAGCTAGTCTCTTCCAAAGTTGGAAGAGACTATATATAGAACTTACAATATTTACTATTAAACTACGAGCTATATAAGACAGTAAAATACACGGGGTGACCGAATCTTTTTCTAATATCTAACAATCTCCCCCTAAGGGAGGTCACCCTGAAAATACCAAACTTTATTACTTCCGTCATTAGCT
>BQNB010008348.1:36571-58579 GCA_026074375.1 Tanacetum coccineum | reverse complement strand
ACCTTATTATACTATTTTAAAAATAAAATTGAAATTTAAGAGAGAAGTAAATATTTTAAACAATAAGGCGTATAGTGTAAATGACTTAAAAAGTCACCTTCTTCTTCACGTGAAACATAACTATATCCCCTGTTCATAAAACCAGGGGCTTTTTATCTTCTTTTTTTGTTTGAATCAAGGAATCGTTAGTTTTACAACACATAAGTATCAGTTTTATGCTAGAAATAGAATTAAGCAAGCATTGGTGTCTATAATCATTGTGCCCCGTCTAAAATTATGGGCCCTTACAAACTCGAAGGCCCTGTGCGGTTGAGCGCCTTACACATGCTCAAATCCGAGCATGGTGCTGAGCCTAATGAAGGGAGAAGAGCCACATGTCTTTTCTTAGGAGTGGTGCACTTTGGTCTTGCATAAACAATTTAATGCATGCACCCAAGTTTCCTTCTTTTGGCGGATTAGACTCGGTTTGGGTCAAGCAATTAATGCAACCCACATGCATTCGGGTTTCCTTCTTTTGGCGGGTTGGACTTGGTTTGGGTCAAGCAATTAATGCAACTCGGCTTTCCCTCTTTTTGTTAGTTTTAGTAATTAAGGAAACGAGACATCTAAAACAAAATTCATCAAGTAACATATATCTAGCTACTTTACGATATTATTTTGTAACATGAACATAAACTCTCTCTCTTTGCACATAGCTTCTTTCTACATTTCAGAAAGAAAAAATGTTCCCTTTGTAATAGTAGATTAGTATATGAGTACAAGCCCACGAGGTGAAGCGTATATTGGAAAAGAAAATGTTACTTTGATAATTCATTAAGTTAACACAAATATACTTTAACTCAGCTTTTTAAACTATGAAAAGAGTGAATTAATTCTTCTAATATATAAAAAAAATAATGATAAAAACGTGTAACTAACTAGTTTTGGTCTATGGTTTTATGTAGCCTACTAACTTTTTGACCTTTTTGTAATTCACTATTTTGAAATTCAACATTTGTTATTATTATTATTTTTTGACAATTTTATCCCTCTGTTATTGATAAAAAAAGATAAAGTTATCACAAAATACACATAAAATGTTGAAATTTAAAAGTTCTGTTATATAAATGTCATAAGACTAGTAGGCTACATATAATTATAATTTGTGACAAATTAGTTACTGATGACGTATAATAGGCATACCAGGCCTCTAGGCCTGGGCCGTATCATCACAATGGGCTCTTGGCCCAACCAAACAAATAAGCGAACCAAAACTAAGCCTAGTGTTACACTGGCCACGTCCCGGATATAATAAGACGGACATGGACCAGTTGCAAACCGCTTCCGGAAACCACCTACGGAAGGTAATCCGTGTCCGCAGACACGATAGTAACGGAACCTTGCCCGACAAGGGTCCCACTCCGGCCACTAAGGAAATAAGCGAAATACTAGGAAAACCTAGTATTTCACTCACCTATAAAAGGGACATCTGACACATCAAATGGTATGATTTTCCTAACTCTCCTCAATACACACACATACTTCAGACATGATTTCTTACTCTTACGCCGGAGTCCAATCGTGGGGTCCATCCCCACGGTAAGGCTAACAGTTTACTCTTGTTTTTGCAAGAAATCATCTCGTTACTTAGTTTAGTACAAGATCCAATCCATCAACAGCTTATTAGCCCGGCCCAGTAAGCGTCCTAGATCCATCTCATACATAGTCACATTTTGTACTAAAAAGTTGGTTCCATCAGTGGGGACCACGAATACAATCGCTTTTTCTAAAATACTCATTATGAGCACTCACGAGCAAACTTTCCTTAGCCAACCCGCGCCCGCTATGCGAAATACGCTAAGAAAAGGAGCAAGTCCTGCAAGACTCAGGCAGGCCTGCCTCCGACGCAGCCTTGCGAGAGTATTGTGACAAAAACTACCACCAGCTATTGCCAATCATAGCCAAAAAAATGCACCAAGAGAAGGTACAGCAAGAAAAGCTCAAGGCAGTGAAAGCCCGTCTTAACTTCGAAGAGGTACCACAACACTCCGAGTCAGGGACACCGAGAAGAAGAAGGGACCTCAGGAAAGAGCTCAGATCTAAACGTGTCCGCAACATTTCTGAAAGTCCTGAACCAAGGCGTGGTCAATCCGAATCACCAAGGAAGAGAAATACGGAAAGAGAAACGGTATTCAAAAGACTGGAGAAGGGTGTGTTCCACAGGCTAGGAGACAATGAGAAGGGTATGCTCGCATACTCGAACGATTCAAGGCATTATTCGTACCACAACAGTCACAGAGATACTGAAAGCTGTTACCAGAGTTCCCGCTAAAAAGAACGAAAATAACCCCTAAGAGGCGTCACCATGCGGTAACAGAAGGGTTCTCAGAAAGCGAAGATAACGGGGGAGGGCATTGGAAGTCAAAATCAAAAAGGCAAAATTCAAGTATTGTAGAGGTTGATCTGTCCCAGCCATAGCCATGGGTATGTGAAGAAACAAATCATTTCACGCCCTTTAATTATTGAACTCTATACAATTCACAAAATCTAATAATAAATCTAAAAAACATATTACTTAAAAAAACATGCTGTCATTTTTTATATAATTATCGTATATAATTTAGCCAACTCTCTCTCTCTCTATGTAACTAGAAACTTCAAATTTAACAACATATGTGTGTGTGTGTACACCACTGTTGTATATCCCCACACTACACCTATATATATATCATAGAGACCCCCCCTACCCTATAAAATCACAAAATATGTGTCTACTAATATTTTTAAACTTATACTTTTGTGAATTTTATAATGACTGTTAGTGACACTGTGTGTGTGTGTGATACTAACTCAAACCAACCACTAAAATCCCACCAAATATCCACTAGAAATTCTTATTTTTTATTGTGTGTCTAACATTATACCATATTTGAGAAAAAGAAATTATTACTCAAAAAATTGAGAAATACTTACCAAGATGACTACTTATACCCCCTACATTTTACTTATATTGTTAAATAGAACATTACTTAATTCCAAATATAAAAGTAGCTCCTAAACTCTTGTGTTAATAACTTAAAATCATCACACCTAAAATTTTACTTAAAATACTAAATTAAAAATTTTTTTTTACATTACACTACACACCTCACAAAATTAATCCATCCACACACCATGACGATTACTAAAAACTGTCACCCGTGTGTGTGTGTATATAAAACCAATTGTGTGTCTATTTTCGCTGAATTAAACCTTAACCTAATAAGAATTTACCCACACCACATCCCAAAATAAAAACACAGTATAGTACCCCAGATATACATATGACCATATTTACTACCGTACAAATAATTAGACAGTGAATTATATGCCGTGGATTATTTCATATGTATGAAAATTTGTGTGTACAAATTATAATAACTGTGTGACAACCATATACTAATAAACCTACCCACCCCCACTCACACACCACCGTGCAGAAGAAAACAATTCTTACAAACCCCCAGTTCTTCATACTCCAACCCACATAAAAAACCCTCCAGAAGTATTATAACCTTATCAAACACACAACCCACAAGTACCCAGTGATATAGATAGTGTATAGTATATAGATAATCCTCAAACCACACATGAATAATTCTCATCTTGAATATAACACGTCAAAATAAGCTTCCAACACAGAATACCATACCACACTCTCGCGCTCTCTCACTGTGTTCCACAACACTCTCTGTGAATCCCCTTTTTAACACAACTTATACCATAACAACTATCAACCATCACTTCTCTCCTCATCCACCCCCCATGTGTTTCATAAATAAAAAACATCTTAAGATTTATTACTGTGTGTGTAATCTGAAACCGCCCCACACATAACGCCTCTCATGCCTCAAACAATGCATCATAGACACCTGTTGTGTGTCTAGTATAGTATAGTGATAGATAGTGTACCCCTGTGTGTGTGTGTATGATTTTCTGAACGTAAGCCACTTATAATAAGCCACACTAAACTCAAAAATCCTAACCATCACATATACAAGTACATTTTCACCACTCCACCAACGCTCCTCATACAAATGTTTGTGTGTGTAAATCCAAGATATAAAGAATTTAAAATGAACACCTAAACATTAGAAATAAGACGCGCTCCAAAGAAACAATCTACAATCTAAAACCTTACATCTAACCCAAATACATCGCGCATCTCCTCTTTGCTCTCGCTATGTGTGTAGAGCTTAAAAATGTAAAGTTGTAAAGTTAATTCTTTATTACAAGTCTAATGGGTACTATACCCGATTGCTTAAATCTTGTCTAAGTCTCATCCTAATTTCACTCTCTCGCGCTAAAAAAAGAGAGAGATAGAGAGAACAATTTATGGGCAACAACAGTACCTTATGAAGTAAGTACTTGTTGTTGCTGTGTGTGTGTGTGTGGAAGTTCCTAAGTTACACCGGCTAATAACTATCGTAAGAAAACTCTTTAAAAAAACTATTATCTGTGTGTGTGTGTGTAATCTAAAACGCGTGCACCCCGCGTAAACATAGAGATAGTGTCGAATAGAGGTAGTCTGCAACTCTAAAGATGCTGTAAATGCATATCTAACATGAGAAAACCTATCTACAATGCACTTTAAGCTGCTCTCAGTCTAGCATTGAAGTCAGGAGGCTCATTTTAAGCTTAAAAACTGTTGTTGATCTAGTTTACTTACAATAAAAATAAACACTCAAAACAATAGTATCTTATATAAAAAACCCAAATAAATTATACCTTAACACATATCAATTTCCTTTCATAGTACACTCATATACACACTAAAATCCAAAACCAACACTTAATCATCACTTACCCACCATACAAACAAAAAAAACTCTCTCAAATAACCAAAATAAACCCCAAATTTATAAATACAAACAACAACTCTCCTCTTAACTCTCCTCTCACTCTCACACGCTCACTACTCACGCGCACATAAAATAATAGTGTAAATCCTTACAAAACTCAGAGAGAGAGACGTAATCAAAAACATACCAATCCCTCAACCCTCACAATCTCCCATAAATATATAATAACAACACGCACCAAATCTCAAACCATCAAATCCACAATCTTACCCGCCCCCCTAAAAATCTCATGCACACCTACCCCTCCTCCCAGACAATTGAACACTCATATAGATGAGATAGAACCTGTGTGTGTCAATATCTTATATATCCCTCCATTGTGTCTAACCAAGTACCCGACTGTGAAGTATGGATTCTACTCACATTTAAGGTTCCTCTAGAATCTACCTTGACCCCTCAACCCCCCCCACCAACCACAACCACAATAACACCACCTTACACCTACTCACCCCAAACCCTCCAAACCCCCATAAAAATAACTCCCCTCTCCCACCCCTACCCCCTCACACAGTGATCTCTCTAAGTCTCTAAACTCCCCGTGCATCCTCCCCAACCACCCCACCCCCCACCCCCCTCCTCCCCACCCCCAGTCCCTCTCTCCCTCCCTGTGTGGCCTACGATAGCAGCTCTTTCAACTCTATCCCTAATATCCCCCCCCCCCTCTCATCACCCCATCTCCCACCACCCACACACCCTCCACCCCCCTCTCCAAGAATATCCAAAACCCCCCCCACCCACCCCCCACCTACCCCCCCCACCTTCAAAATCCCCCACAACCACACAATCCTATCCCCTCCCCATACAACAACACACACATAGAAAGAACCAACCACAACCCCTCCCAACTAAATAATAATAATCTACACTCATACTAAACTCCATCCTCTATCACCATATACTCATCCATCCCAATAATCCCTCCACTACCACCCCACTACACAAAAACTACCTTCACACCATCCTATACTCATAACATACAAATCTGCCCTACTTCACCACCATTAATCACATCAGATAATGCCGTCTCACCTCTACCAATACATCCAACCTCACCCCTACTCCATCACACTAGACACTCACACTTCCTAACACCTACCTCACTCTCCCTAACTAACATCCGCCTTCCAACCGCCACTCATCGTCGTTCTATACAACCTGACCATCCCTTCAAAGCCCACACCACCATAACTCACAACATACTCGCACGTGTCCTATCTGTGTGCCAGCTCCCCCCCCCCCCATCCTCCCCACCCCTAACCTCTATCTTTATCTGCCCAGCCTACCTAAACTTAGAGTCTATGCATTACAACATGAGTGTCTAAGATAAGAGGCCCACATCACAATCATAAATATCAACGAACCATAAAACCATCTATCACAAAGAGATTTTCAAGATGCAAAATACAATACCAAGATCTAGCCATCTTTAGATAGTATAAGCTATTTAAATTTCTTGTAACTTGATATGGTTGCAACTTCAATCTCGTTTTATAAAGACTCTCAAAATGAAAATGTCTAATACATCCTAGCTAGCTCTAAAAGTACTACTGTAAGCAAGCACGCTTAGATCTGTCTGCTATGTTGTACATTATGTATGTCTAAGATAATAGTGTATCGTAAGTCATTTCATTTTAAGAAGCTAATACGCAGTTATTCTAAGTATATAAGCTCAATATATCTTATTTTGAATTCCATTATAACTCCCTAATGTCCATCCCCAAGGTATAGACCACCAAAACGCCCCCATTGAAATAACCCACACTAGCCCCCACAGCAAACACCACAACCCACCACCCATCACACAACAACCCCTTCCCCAATGACCCCCCACCCCCCCCCCTCCACCCCCCCCCCCTCCCACCCCCCCCCCACCCCCCCCCCCCCCCCTCCCTCTCCCCCCCCCCCCTGCAACCCCACCCCCCCCCCTCCACCCTCCCCCCTTCTAAACTTAAGGGTGTTCCGTTGTTCGCACAGGTAGCCCGATGAACAATTGAGAGGGTTTTGCTTCGCATACTTCGAAGCGATTCAAGGGTTCTTACTTGGCCATTTTTTATCCGTACCACAGTTTGTTTTATGTTCTACAGAGATACTGTAAAGCTGTTACGAGGAGTTCTGTGCTTTTTTAAAAAGAACAAATATAACCCCCAAGCTTTAGGAGGTGGTCATATCGCGGTAACAGCTCGGGCAGGGTGTCGGGGGGGTGCGGGGGGGGGTGAAGGGTTCTCAGAAAGTAAAAATTGTGAAGATGAAAGTAACGGGGGAGTGGCATTGTGAAGTCCGAAATATATTTTCCACAAATAAGGTAAAAGTCAAGTATTGTGTTGAGGACGAATATGTCAAGCCAATAGCCACCGATAAGCATGCCCCGCCCCGCCCCAATTATTTCGGGTTTCGGGTTACCCCGTCGGGTTCGGGTTTTTTTGCCATCCTCACATCAAGACATATGACGAAAGCGAAGACCTAGAAGATCACTTAAAAATCTTTCAGGCGGCCGCAAAGACGGAACGTTGGGCGATGCCAATGTGGTGTCATATGTTCAATTCCACGCTCATCGGAAACGCAAAAGGATGGTTTGATGACCTTCCCCTGAAATCCATTGAAAGTTATGATGACTTAAAGAAAGCATTCCTAGAAAACTACCTCCAGCAGAAGAAGTGCATCAAAGATCTGGTCGAAATTCACCACATCAAGCAAAGAGATAGGGAATCCACGGAAGAATTTATGCGAAGATACAAGCTCGAATGCAGGAATGTGAAAGGAGCCCCAGAATGCATGAAAATCTCAGGATTTATGCACGGAATCACCAGCCCCGAATTAATCAAACGCCTACATGATAAAATTCCAAAGTCAGTAGACGAAATGATATGGGTAACGACAACATTCCTCAGAGGGGGGGTGGCAGCTTCTAATCACGAATGGATATGGTATCGAAGGTTGATGCGGATTAGGCTCGGGAATCACAAGAGAAGAAACATGAGCAGGAGGAAGCTTAGTAGAAGTAGAAGCGAGAGAATGTTGAACAACCAGAGGTGGGACACTGGTGGTACTCTCGGTGAGTACCGGGTCCGTTATTGTCTTCGGTTCTCAGTCCACCTCCTTAGAAGAAGAAAGAGGAGGAGGAGGAATCGAGGGTCCAGCTAAAGTAACACCACTTCGAGTGGTGATAGCTTCAAGATCTTCCCGAGGGTTGGGAACGGTGTTGCTTGGAAACACTCCCTCAGGTCTTTCCATAAGAACCTTTTGCATTTGATCCATTTTATTTGACATATTAGTGTTATGGTTCTTCAATTGTTGCAATTGCAGATTATTATACTCTTGCATTTGTTGCATCCTAGCCTCAGTCATTTTCATATGTTGATTCATCATTTCTTCAAAAGAAGGCACATTTGACTGAGCTTGATGTTTTGATTAAACCCTTGGTTTTGAGAACCTTGATTATATTGATTTTGGTTATGATTCTGGTTCTGATTCTGATTCCTGTTTTGATAATTTTGATAATTCCCTTGATTAGCTCCTTGATAATTTCCCTGATTATTTTGATTTTGATTATTTCCTTGATTAAATCCGGGTGGTCCAAGATAGTTATTCGAACGATAGCTAAGCAGATTTTGGTTACCTTGTGGTTGGTAAGAATTACCACCTTGGTTATAGGTTCCCGAAGTAGCGTATACGTCCTGAGTGTAGCCACCGGTGGCTTGACACTCGAAGTAGGGGTGTGGACCACCACACGTCTCACAACCGTTTTGAACAGAATTAACTCCATTTTGTGCAGAATCAACCGGTCGGTGTAAAGCGAGAAGAGCTTCAACTTGCTTAGTGAGAGAACTAATATGAGCATCTTGAGCTGAGCTCCCACTAGCACTTGCAACTTGAGGTTTGTTTCTAGAAGTTTGAACTTTAGATTTATTTTCAATAATAGTCAAAGCCTCTTGGGTATTCTTTGTCAAGAAATTACCTCCAGCTGCAGAATTAAGAGAATCCTGATCAGCTTGACTTAAACTATTATAGAAAGTATCAATCTGATGGAGAGGAGAAAAGCCATGATGGGGACATTTATTAAGAAGATCTTTAAATCGGTCCCAGGCTTCAGCAAAAGTCTCACCGAATCTTTGTTGAAATCTCGTGATTTCATTTCGAAGATTGGTAGTCTTAGAAGGAGGAAAGAAATGGTTCACGAACTTGGACACAAGATCGTTCCAAGTTGTGATAGAATTTGGAGGTTCTTTTTCAAGCCAAGTCCGGGCTGCTCCTTCGAGAGAAAATGGAAACAACATCAACTTAATAACATCGGGTGGAACTTGATTAAGTTTCACTGTTTGAGTTATTTACGTAAAATGTCGAATATGAGAATGAGGATCGTCATTCTCAAAACCGTGAAAAGAGATAGCGGTTACTAGATTAAGTAAACCGGTCTTCAATTCGAATTGATTAGCAAGAATGAGGGGTACAACAATTGCATCCCCGACACCATCGGTAGGTGCCTGAAGTAATTCCTCCATCGAGCGAAGGTCGGGTATCGGACCCTGAGGTGGAGCTTGTCCAACCATATCGTCTTCTTCTAGATCAAAAAGGAGTGACGGTTCACTTCGATTCCTTTGACTTATTAACTTTTCAGGATCTTCAATAGGAGATAAAAGTCGTCTAACGGAAGAACGTGTGCTCATGCACTATATAGAAAGATAGAATAAAAATATAGAAAAAGAAATAAGAAAAATATTTTTGGTTTTTTATAAAGAAGATAAAAGGAAAATATATTTTTGATTTTTAATAAGAGAAAATAAAAGGAAAATATTTTTGGATTTTTATTGATTTTATAATTTTTTTTGTATTTTATATATTTTTAATAGGTACAAAAATAACTTTCAAGGAGAAAGGATCTTCAAGGCGTTCACCGCGAAACAAAACGTGATGATCGTAACAAAACCTCACCGGCAACGGTGCCAAAAACTGATTGGCACGAAACGTGCTCATCGAGTAATAGTATAGTATAGTAATTCTCGTAGGATGTGAAAATTGCTTGAGGACAAACAATAATCAATCTCCCGGAGTCGAAGTCCCAACGAGGTTTGAATTGAACAAATCACGATTATGTATTCGAAGAATAATGCTTGATTATCTTTTAAGGCTTTTGGTTTTAAAAAACTATTTTTTTATTACTAAGAAAATTATACTAAAATTATACTAAACAATTCAGCTACGAGAATTATGCTAAAATGATCTAAAAGATTATAAAGATGCAAATGCTTGCTAAGTGATGTGAAAAATTTATTAAGTGTGAATTAAGGTTCATTAACGAATCAATTTCCTTAGAAAAGATAATTATCTCACCACGTTGGCTTATTTTGACAAAAACCTCTTAAAAAGATATCAATTTCTAGATGTGTAGTTTAACTATTTTTTCGGATTTTGCCCTTTAAAATATTTAAACCACAAATCTAAATAATCCAAAATTATTAATCAATTTAACCTTTTTCAAATTCACACTTAATTCCCAATTCACAATTTCACTTAACAAGCACTAATTAAACTACTCGCTACTCATAATGATCAAATAAGCAAAACAAAACATTTTTATTCTAAGCTACACTAATGTATTGAAAAAGGATAGGAAATTGAACCGAATTGAAGACCCGCAAATAAACGAATACCACCCGATTTATTTAGCTAAAACAAATAATCAAATTCGGTCTAGCTAAATAAACCCTTAAGCTCCAAGCCTCATGAGTTGACCGGAACCGAAGGCAACACAAAATATCAAAACTGTTATGTTAACAGTTAAATTAAACAAATTGCAATTAACCACTAAGCCCAAAAAACTAGCCTAATACTAAATTTAGTCCAAACTATTCCTATCATGACCCAACACAAGCGAAGCCCAATCTTATCCTAACAGAAGACCAAATGAAGCCTTAAACACAAGTCCAACAGTTACTAAACACAAGGCCCAATTGATTTGAATTGTAGTACCAAATAGCTTATCTAAATAAGCTTTAATAAATCAAACCCAATAAGCTTTCCTCAAAAGCTAGAACTAAAATAAGCTGAGCCAATAAGATCGATCCTCGATCAGAACCAAATCTACCCAACGCTCAATAAGCCAAAATACGTTAAGCTCCTAACGTAACCACGTACCAAATAAGCTCAAGCCAAATAAGTCGAACCAAATAAACTAATATTCAACAGCTTGACCTAAAATAAGCTCTTTTCGAATCCACGATATAAACTAACTCAAAATAAGCTAAACATGATATTTCATTTTTTTATTTTTTTGTTTTTGTTTAATAAGCTAAAATGTGTTTTGTAAATTTTAACTTATTTTATCTGATTTAGCTAATTAGGAGTTACTAAAAACATATTATAAGATGATCTAAGAAAACAAGTTAAGCTAAAATTGACTAATAAGCTGTAGACAAGCTTATTTGAGCTTATCGACTCAAAAGTAATTAAAAACAAAGTAAATTTAATCGAATAAGCTGTAACGAGCTTATATGATTAGATCTAATTGTGTTTAAGTGATTTTGACAAGATAAGCCGAGATAATAAGCTGGTGAAAAAAATCTCATGCATAAAATAAGCCAATCGTGAAAACAACAACAATTTTAAAACTAAACATTCTTGTATTAAAAGCTCTTAAAAACGAATACAACTGAAACTATAAGCTAAAAATTAGCTTGTACAAATTATCCTAACCTATCTTCTAAAATAAGCTAAGCTTATTTGAAATAAGCTAAAAAACTAAGAGAAAAGTAAAACTGAAAATTTCCTAATGCCTCAAATGAAGGGGAGGCGTGTAATATTTATATCCAAGCCCAAGGGGTGTTTTTGTAAATTCCCTGCCACCGCCACATGAGTTTTTGAGCTAATCGTTGCAAAGAATTCCTTAACCTCGGATCGCCAGTACTATTCAATTGTGATCAGCCATCGATAGAGCTCCACGTGGCCTTTCTTTAACTGCTTAATTCATACACCAAATTTCGTCCATTGGATCATTCCTTATGCAAATTGAAGAGCAATTTAAGTTGGAGAAATGCTATAACCACAAACAAACATCCACAAAAACTTTTACAAAATGATGTGTCATGTAATTAGTGGCATTCTCAAAGTTACTTTTGAATTTTCTCTCTTACATGCATCCACAAGTTACATGATACATCATTTTGTAAAAGTTTTTGTGGAAGTTTGTTTGTGGTTCTAGCATTTCTCTTTAAGTTGTATACATTCTCTTCTCCACGTGGCACTAGTTCATTCGCTTAATTCTTTTAAGTGGGATGACACGTGATGTAGATATGAATTATTTTAGTGCATGTGACTTTGATGTCAGCTGACGTCATCACCACCATGTATACTCAGATTTTCATTTTGACTTTGGGCTTTATTTGGGCTTTTGCTAGCTTGGGCTGGCCCGACCCATAAAATGGGTTACGGGTTGGCCCAATAAAATCCGAGGGCACCGTTAGACTCATTTTCTCGCGCTCTTTCCAATGGCATGCTCGAGGACTTTACACGACTTTAACTAAATATTGAATAATAGGCACTCTTGATCACGATGAACCCCGCAATTACTTGTTTTTGCTCTGTTTTCAATCATTATTACCTGCAAGACATAAAAATACCAAACAAACATATTTGCAAGATAATTATTCATATTTTAGCATTTTTAGTCCAATTAATAGTGTTTTACGGGGTATAAACGATGTGTGTTTTAGTACACATCAATAGGAAGTCCACAACAAGAGTTTTTCAATTTCTTGGGTGCAGATTGATTTCATGGTAGTGCAAGAAGCAGACTGTGGTTGCTAATTCCACAACAAAGGCTGAATATGTAGCTGCTTCAAGTTGCTGTGGCCATGTGCTTTGGATTCAAAATCAATTGCTGGATTATGGGTATAACTTTATGCATACAAAGATCTATATTGATAATGAGAGTACTATATGCATAGTTAAGAACCCTGCTTTTCATTAAAAAACAAAGCACGTTGAGATTAGACATCACTTTATCAGAGATTCCAATAAAAATAAGCTAATTCAAATGATCAAGATTCATACTGACAAGAATGTTATAGATTTGCTTACAAAAGCATTTGATGTAAGTAGATTTCAATATCTGATTGCCAGTATTGGAATGCTCAATCTTTAAAGTCTTGATTATGAAAATGGTAAGGTAAAAAGGATTGAGAGAATTCAGTGAGGTAAAAATAGAAAGAGAGTTGTATGATTAAAACAAACAGAGTGATTTGGTGAGTAAAAGAATTGAGAGAATTTGTGAGCTAAAAATCAGAAAGAGAGTTGAATATAGCAAAAACAGACAGAGAGAATTGTGAGCTAAAAGAATTGAGAGAAAGCAAAAACAGACAGAGAGAATTGTGAGCTAAAAGAATTAAGAGAAATAAAAAACAGACAAAGAGATTTTGTGAGTTAAAATATTAGTTTGATGATGGAAATACTGATTAGAAAGGAATTGGAGTTAATGCTGGTGATTCAAAGTTAATGCTGCTAGGCTTAAACTTACTGCTGCTAGGCATAAACTTACTGCTGCTAGGGAAAGTTAATGCTGCTAGGCATAAACTTACTGCTGCTAGGGAAAGTTAATGCTGCTAGGCATAAACTTACTGCTGCTAGGGAAAGTTAATGCTGCTAGGCATAAGTTACTACTGCTGGTTGTAAGTTAATGATGCTAGGCTTAACTTACTGTTGAGTTACTACTGCTGGGTTTCTTACTACTGCTAGTTAAAGTTAATGCCGCTAGGCATAACTTACAACTGCTGGTGAACGTTAATACTGTTGAGGGTAGTTTCATAAATACTTCGATTAAGGGTTTCATTCAATCATTTAATCGATTTCAATCTTTAATATACTCTCTAATCATAAACCCTAACTCAATTTCATCATTTATCATCAAAACCCAACACAATGACGACCCTACAATTTGGTAATACTCATAATTTAGACGTATTTTTGACTAAATCTGCTGAAAGTGAAGGATTTGAGCAGATAGTAGATTTTCTGATTGCAAGTTCTATAAAGTATGCTTTAACCGTTAATCCTACTATATATATACATCGTGCATTGAGCAGTTTTGGTCCATTGCTAAGGTGAAAACGGTTAATGAGGAACAGCAGTTACAAGCCCTAGTGGATGGAAAGAAGATCATCATAACTGAAGCAACTATAAGAAGAGATCTTCAACTGAAAGATGCTAATGGTGTTGATTGTCTGCCAAATGCTACAATTTTTAAACAACTTATACTCATGGGGTATGAAAAACTTTCACAGAAGCTTACTTTCTATAAGGCATTCTTCTCTCCTTAATGGAAATTCCTCATCCATACTATTTTGCAATGCCTAAGTGCTATGACTACTGCGTAGAATGAATTTAGTAGCACTATGGCTTCTGCAATTATCTGTTTAGCTACAAACTAAAAGTTCAACTTTTCCATGTATATTTTTTAAAGCATGGTGAAAAACTTTGATAGTGTTGGAAAATTCTTGATATATCCAAGATTTGTGCAAGTATTTTTAGATAATCAACTGGAAGGAATGATAAATCACAACAGAATTTATATTGAACCATCTTACACAAAGAAGGTTTTTGCTAATATAAAGAGGCAAAGAAAGGACTTTTCTAGTAGAGTAACACCCTTGTTCTTAACTATGATGGTGCAAGCTCAACAGGAACAGGGTGAAGGTTCAGACATGCCAGCTAATCCCCATCACACACCCACCATTATTCCACCATCAAAATCATAACCTCAAAGGAAACAGAGGCCTAGGAAACCCCAGAGAAAGGACACTGAGATTCCTTAGTCTAGTGTTCCTGTAGAGAATGTAGCAAATGAGGCTGTCTATGAGGAGAGCGATGACAGTTTGGAAAGGTCTACCACTACTGCTACTGGCTTAGATGCAGAGAAGGACAGAGGTAACGTCTCTAAAACCTAATCCAAGCGGAGATGAATTATCATACGACAAATTCTCAACAAGACGAATTTCTTCCTCTAGATCAAAGTCGGCTTTCTCAATTCCCGGTGGAATTGGATCAATATGAGAGAGTTCACCGGAGAACTCCTCAAGAAGAGAATCAATCTTAGGATAAGAAATCGTTGAAATATCTCGATTAAGCAAAGATTCTATAAGATCAGACTCGGCATTAAATTGATGCGGATCTATCTTAGTAGAAATGATTTCTTCATCAAAAAGGAGGGGTTCGAAATAAAATTTTGAAAAATTGTTCGGAAGTCCTCATCAGAAAGAAGACTCGTAATCACGTAAGGTGAAATTGTCGTTCATAGAATCTAAAATAGGATTCAAGTGAAAGTCATATGCTCGGAGAAGAATCATCATAAACGGGCCATCACAATCACTTTCGATTACGAAAAAATCTCGAACTCACTTGGGATTGAGGACAAGGTTTCAACACTAGACTTTATTAAATCGTCCGATTCACATTTTCATGAATAGTGTCAAGATGCTCATCCCTATGATTAGAGAGTCCTAGGGACTCCTCGGGTGGTATGTCGGGCTGGTGTGATTGCTTTAGACAGAATTCTCTAAATAATTCCTTATATTTGGAATTTAGTGATTCATCATCGTCGTCAATAATAGGAAAATTCCAATATGGAGTAAAACTTTGAGCTGCCTGCTCCTCTTGCTCTTTTTGAACTGCCAGATTAGCCGCTTGCTTACGTTCAATACGCTTTTCTTCACGTTGTTTCAAAATTTCATTAATAGTTCGTGAATCATTACAAAGTTGAAGTAGTAATTCTGGTAAACTCCATGGTTTAATTTGCTTTTCGTCTTAATCTTGAATTAATTTGAGAATTCTTCCTTAGCCAACAATACTCTCATACTCATTTCTTCATGAGGAAAAATATCGCTATTAAAAAGGGTGTTCGTTTTTTTTAATTAGCTTTGCTATTTTACGCAAATATCCTTACTTCGATCTATCGAGGAAGTGATGAGTGTCGGAAAATTACGGGGGGATTGATATTGGTCGAAACCGTAATAAAATCGGATATTATTAACAAAAATTTGGATCACTAATTTTTGGTTCTCGATTGACACTGGTTAATTTTAATGAGGAACACCGCAACTTCACTGCAAGGAAATTGTTGTGGCTGGACTCAAAGAATCTGTAGAGGTTGGTTAAATCCAATAGTCATTGATTGTAAAATGGACCATGATCCAAAAGGACGGTGTGTTTATCTGTTCCCTGTTTGACAATCGAACCGGTATTGAGTGTTACTCTCCACAAAACTTCACCCGAGTATGTCTTTGTATTGTGTTGGGAGGTTGGTGATAGAGTTCGGTTGTTTTATTATACGAATAAGGTTTTGGGTCATAGACAAATCATTTCACTAGATCCTACACTGATACAGACTCGGACAGTTTCCAACATTAAACGGAATTCCACAAACACGAGCAAACAAATGGTTATACGAAGACATGTCGGAAGAATTTAAACGGATAAGAGGATTAAAGATTGATAAGAATTAATTGAAGTAAGAGGATAAATGGAGATATATTTTTGAAAATTTTTATAATGATATAAATATTTTTTTTAAAAAATATTTTGGTTATTTTTTTTTATTTATAAAAGAAAAGGAAAAAATAAAAATAAGAAGAAAAATATTTTTTGGATTTTTAATATTTTTTATAAGAACGAAAATAAACTTTCCGAAAAAATGATCTTCAAGGCTCAGACACGAACAATTCCGTAAAAAATCGTACTCCTATCCCCAGCCGCGGCACCATTTTGATAAACTCGTTTTATCACTATCAAATAAACCCGCAGATATAAATATTATATATATTTATATATATATATATATATTATATATTTTCTTTATATATATTTATATTTTATATATTATATATATTATAAAACAAATTATTACTGTATACGTTAAGCAAAGTATCATATACAAATTTATTCTTAGGAAAGAATAATAAGTAATCAACACGGGTATCGTTCTCCTCGATGAGAGGTGAATGGAAATCTACGTTAAGTGGTAAGTCGAGCCTTGATTGTCATTAAAAGTTTTTGGGTTTTGGTTTTTAAAACTATTTTTATACTAAAAACTAAAAACTCCTATTAATTCTAAGATTTAAAACTACATAGATTATAACTAAAAAATTGATCTAAATATATAAATGACAATATGCTTTAAAAAAAAGGGGGTTTATAAATGACTAATATGCTTGCTAAGTGACGTGAAAAAAAATTTATTAAGTGTGAATTAAGGTTCATTAACGAATCAATTTCCTTAGAAAAGATAATTATCTCACCACGTTGGCTTATTTTGACAAAAACCTCTTAAAAAGATATCAATTTCTATATGTGTAGTTTAACTATTTTTTCGGATTTTGCCCTTTAAAATATTTAAATCACAAATCTAAATAATCCAAAATTATTAATCAATTTAACCTTTTTAAAATTCACACTTAATTCCCAATTCACAATTTCACTTAACAAGCACTAATTAAACTACTCACTACTCATAATGATCAAATAAGCAAAGCAAAATATTTTTATTCTAAGCTACACTAATGTATTGAAAAAGGATGGGAAATTGAACCGAATAGAAGACCCGCAAATAAACGAATAACACCCGATTTATTTAGATAAAACAAATAATCAAATTCGGTCTAGCTAAATAAACCCTTAAGCTCCACGCCTCATGAGTTGACCGGAACCGAAGGCAACACAAAATATCAAAACTGTTATGTTAACAGTTTAAACAAATTGCAATTAACCACTAAGCCCAAAAAACTAGCCTAATACTAAATTTAGTCCAAACTATTCCTATCGTGGCCCAACACAAGCGAAGCCCAATCTTATCCTAATAGAAGACCAAATGAAGCCTTAAACACAAGTCCAACAGTTACTAAACACAATGCCCAATTGATTTGAATTGTAGTACCAAATAGCTTATCTAAATAAGCTTTAATAAATCAAACCTAATAAGCTTTCCTCAAAAGCTAGAACTAAAATAAGCTGAGCCAATAAGATCGATCCTTGATCAAAACCAAATCTACCCAACGCTCAATAAGCCAAAATACGTTAAGCTCCTAACGTAACCACGTACCAAATAAGCTCAAACCAAATAAGTCGAACTAAATAAACTAACATTCAACAGCTTGACCTAAAATAAGCTCTTTTCGAATCCACGATATAAACTAACTCAAAATAAGCTAAACATGATATTTCATTTTTTTATTTTTTTGTTTTTGTTTAATAAGCTAAAATGTGTTTTGTAAATTTTAACTTATTTTATCTGATTTAGCTAATTAGGAGTTACTAAAAACATATTATAAGATGATCTAAGAAAACAAGTTAAGCTAAAATTGACTAATAAGCTGTAGACAAGCTTATTTGAGCTTATCGACTCAAAAGTAATTAAAAACAAAGTAAATTTAATCGAATAAGCTGTAACGAGCTTATATGATTAGATCTAATTGTGTTTAAGTGATTTTGACAAGATAAGCCGAGATAATAAGCTGGTGAAAAAAATCTCATGCATAAAATAAGCCAATCGTGAAAACAACAACAATTTTAAAACTAAACATTCTTGTATTAAAAGCTCTTAAAAACGAATACAACTGAAACTATAAGCTAAAAATTAGCTTGTACAAATTATCCTAACCTATCTTCTAAAATAAGCTAAGCTTATTTGAAATAAGCTAAAAAACTAAGAGAAAAGTAAAACTGAAAATTTCCTAATGCCTCAAATGAAGGGGAGGCGTGTAATATTTATATCCAAGCCCAAGGGGTGTTTTTGTAAATTCCCTGCCACCGCCACATGAGTTTTTGAGCTAATCGTTGCAAAGAATTCCTTAACCTCGGATCGCCAGTACTATTCAATTGTGATCAGCCATCGATAGAGCTCCACGTGGCCTTTCTTTAACTGCTTAATTCATACACCAAATTTCGTCCTTTGGATCATTCCTTATGCAAATTGAAGAGCAATTTAAGTTGGAGAAATGCTATAACCACAAACAAACATCCACAAAAACTTTTACAAAATGATGTGTCATGTAATTAGTGGCATTCTCAAAGTTACTTTTGAATTTTCTCTCTTACATGCATCCACAAGTTACATGATACATCATTTTGTAAAAGTTTTTGTGGAAGTTTGTTTGTGGTTCTAGCATTTCTCTTTAAGTTGTATACATTCTCTTCTCCACGTGGCACTAGTTCATTCGCTTAATTCTTTTAAGTGGGATGACACGTGATGTAGATATGAATTATTTTAGTGCATGTGACTTTGATGTCAGCTGACGTCATCACCACCATGTATACTCAGATTTTCATTTTGACTTTGGGCTTTATTTGGGCTTTTGCTAGCTTGGGCTGGCCCGACCCATAAAATGGGTTACGGGTTGGCCCAATAAAATCCGAGGGCACCGTTAGACTCATTTTCTCGCGCTCTTTCCAATGGCATGCTCGAGGACTTTACACGACTTTAACTAAATATTGAATAATAGGCACTCTTGATCACGATGAACCCCGCAATTACTTGTTTTTGCTCTGTTTTCAATCATTATTACCTGCAAGACATAAAAATACCAAACAAACATATTTGCAAGATAATTATTCATATTTTAGCATTTTTAGTCCAATTAATAGTGTTTTACGGGGTATAAACGATGTGTGTTTTAGTACACATCAATAGGAAGTCCACAACAAGAGTTTTTCAATTTCTTGGGTGCAGATTGATTTCATGGTAGTGCAAGAAGCAGACTGTGGTTGCTAATTCCACAACAAAGGCTGAATATGTAGCTGCTTCAAGTTGCTGTGGCCATGTGCTTTGGATTCAAAATCAATTGCTGGATTATGGGTATAACTTTATGCATACAAAGATCTATATTGATAATGAGAGTACTATATGCATAGTTAAGAACCCTGCTTTTCATTAAAAAACAAAGCACGTTGAGATTAGACATCACTTTATCAGAGATTCCAATAAAAATAAGCTAATTCAAATGATCAAGATTCATACTGACAAGAATGTTATAGATTTGCTTACAAAAGCATTTGATGTAAGTAGATTTCAATATCTGATTGCCAGTATTGGAATGCTCAATCTTTAAAGTCTTGATTATGAAAATGGTAAGGTAAAAAGGATTGAGAGAATTCAGTGAGGTAAAAATAGAAAGAGAGTTGTATGATTAAAACAAACAGAGTGATTTGGTGAGTAAAAGAATTGAGAGAATTTGTGAGCTAAAAATCAGAAAGAGAGTTGAATATAGCAAAAACAGACAGAGAGAATTGTGAGCTAAAAGAATTGAGAGAAAGCAAAAACAGACAGAGAGAATTGTGAGCTAAAAGAATTAAGAGAAATAAAAAACAGACAAAGAGATTTTGTGAGTTAAAATATTAGTTTGATGATGGAAATACTGATTAGAAAGGAATTGGAGTTAATGCTGGTGATTCAAAGTTAATGCTGCTAGGCTTAAACTTACTGCTGCTAGGCATAAACTTACTGCTGCTAGGGAAAGTTAATGCTGCTAGGCATAAACTTACTGCTGCTAGGGAAAGTTAATGCTGCTAGGCATAAGTTACTACTGCTGGTTGTAAGTTAATGATGCTAGGCTTAACTTACTGTTGAGTTACTACTGCTGGGTTTCTTACTACTGCTAGTTAAAGTTAATGCCGCTAGGCATAACTTACAACTGCTGGTGAACGTTAATACTGTTGAGGGTAGTTTCATAAAGGCTTCGATTAAGGGTATCATTCAATAATTTAATCGATTTCAATCTTTTATATACTCTCTAATCATAAACCCTAACTCAATTTCATCATTTATCATCAAAACCCAACACAATGACGACCCTATAATTTGTTGATACTCATAATTTAGTCGTGTTTTTGACTAAATCTGCTAAAAGTGAAGGATTTGAGCAGATAGTGGATTTTCTTAATGCAAGTTCTATAAAGTATGCTTCAACCGTCAATCCTACTATATATACATCGTACATTGAACAGTTCTGGTCTACTGTCTAGGCGAAAACGGTTAATAGGGAAGTTCAGTTACAAGCCCTAGTAGATGGAAAGAAGATCATCATAACTGAAGCAACTGTAAGAAGAGATCTTCAACTGGAAGATGCTAATGGTGTTGATTGTCTACTAAATGCTACAATTTTTGAACAACTTACACTCATGGGGTATGAAAAACTTTCACAGAAGCTTACATTTTATAAGGCTTTCTTCTCTCCCCAATGGAAGTTTCTTATCCATACTATTTTGCAATGCCTAAGTGCTAAGACTACTGCATAGAATGAATTTAGTAGCACTATGGCCTCTGCAAATATCTGTCTAGCCAATAACCAGAAGTTTAACTTTTCTAAGTATATTTTTGAAAGCATGATGAAGAACTTAGATAGTGCTGTCAAATTCTTGATGTATCCAAGATTTGTACAAGTCTTTTTGAATAATCAACTAGAAGGGATGGAAACTCACAACAGGATTTATATTGCACCCTCACACACAAAGAAGGTTTTTGCTAATATGAAAAGGCAAGGAAAAGACTTTTCTGGTAGAGTAACATCATTATTTCCAACAATGGTGGTTCAAGTTCAAGAAGAACAAGGTAAAGGTTCAGACATGCCAACTATTACTCAACCATCATCATCTCAACCCCAAAAGAAACTTAAGCCAAGGAAGCCCGAGAAGAAGGATACTCAGATACCTCAATCTAATGTTCCTAGTGACAATTTAGTAGATGAGGCTGTTAATGAGGAGAATGTATCTAATCATTCCAATGATCTACTTCTCAATGGTGAGGATAGACTGAAACTTCAGGAATTGATGACACTATGTACTAACTTACAAAACAGGGTTCTTGATTTGGAACACACAATGACCACTCAGACATTGGAGATTGACAGCTTAAAAAGGAGGGTCAAAAAGATTGAGAAGAAACAAAGGTTAAGAACTCACGGGCTTAGAAGATTGTACAAGGTTGGTTTAAGTGCTAGGGTTGTATCTTTTGAGGATGAAGGTTTGGGTGAGGAGGATGCATCCAAACAGGGAAGGAAAATTCATGATATTGATGCTGATGAAGACATCACCCTAGAGAATGTTCATGATATTGATGCTGATGAAGACATCACCCTGGAGAATGTTCATGATG